>CAKNXH010000199.1:619789-662658 GCA_932178445.1 Andricus quercusramuli | reverse complement strand
AAATATCGTCAAGAACTACACAGGAGAGATTGGGATGGACTTTGGTTTGGACAAGTGTGCCAAAATTCATTTGAAGAAAGGAAAGATTACTGGCGTTCCCAAGGACCCTGAGCTTGTGGATATAAGTGTTATTAGACATCTTAACATTGGAGAGACCTATACATACCTGGGCGTGCCTCAAAGCCGCATTCAGGACGTAACATCAGTGATGGAGTCTCTCCGAAGCAGATACAAGCATCTTCTTCGACAGATTTGGTATTCCAATCTGTCGGCGTTGAACAAGGTATCTGTGACTAACATGCTTGCCGTCCCGGTTCTACTCTACTCGTTTGGGGTCGTTCAATGGACGAAGAACGAGCTTAAGGCCCTTGATGTCACCACGCGTAAGATCATGCATATGCATAAAAGCTTGCATATCAATTCGTCAGTTCCGCGATTATACATTTCACGCCAGCAAGGCGGACGCGGACTTCTGAATCTCCAGTGTCTTCATAACCGAATTGTTTTGAGTACAGCTTACATCGTTGCGAATGACAGAGATCCTCTCCTAAAGATGGTCAGAAACCACGAGATGATTGGCGAAGGGGCGTTCCTTTACAAAGCCGCGGAGCAAGCTGCTGAGACCCTTGGCCTGAATTTTAACATCAGAAGTGAGGAAAGTGCATTACTCCATCTAGATGCTTCACGTCTAAAAGCTGAAGTAAAGAAAGCAGAGGTTGGAAAATTTCACCAAGAGCTACTCGACAAGCAAATGCACGGAAACTTTCACAGAAATGTAGAAAAACAGTCCTTGTCGAAGGAGCAAACTTTTGCTTTCCTCAAATCATCAGGGCTCAATTCAGGTACAGGGGGCTTTATTTTCGCATGCCAGGACGGTGTAATCTCCACCTTAGCATACCGCGCCCGCATTTTATGTCAAGAAGTTCCCAGTGATAGGTGCAGAGCGTGTCATGCACACGCTGAGTACCTAGAACACATACTATCGGGGTGTCCGACCCACGCAGGAACAACGTATATCTATAGACATAATGCGGCCCTAAGAGTACTTTATTACCACCTTTGTCGCTCTTACGGTGTTGGTCGCGACCCTGCCCTGCCGAACGCTCCAAGGGATATAGAGTCAATTGTCCGAAACGAGAAGTGCCAGATTTTCTGGAACTACGATTTTCGGGCAGCAGTCTCCGTTGCGCACTCGAGGCCTGACATTGTTCTCCAAGACTTCGAGAAACGAACTATATTCGTGATCGAATTCTCGGCTCCATCCGAATACAACATCACAGCAAAGGAGAAAGAAAAAGAGGAGAGATATCAAGAC
This sequence comes from Andricus quercusramuli, assembly GCA_932178445.1. Lineage (NCBI taxonomy): Eukaryota > Metazoa > Arthropoda > Insecta > Hymenoptera > Cynipidae > Andricus > Andricus quercusramuli. The sequence continues at coordinate 661,343 of CAKNXH010000199.1, read as the reverse complement.
CTTAAAAGAGAGCTGCGTCGACTGTACCCAAAATATTCGGTACGAGTAATTGTTCTTGTGATAGGTGCTCTCGGAGGTGTGAAATTATCGCTGGTTCATAACCTTAAAGCCATACCCGCGTGCCAAAAATATGCCAAGGCTCTTGCGAGATGGATGCAGAAAGCTGTCATCCTTGGGTCGCTTCGTGTCCTCAAGACACACGAGGGTTTCGCCGGCCTGTCGTTGTGATTTCGTCGTGCCCTGTGACCACCCATCTCACGGATGTGAGACGTGGCCATAGGTGTATTTTACCGCGGTTCTACTGGGGGCCATTGACATTTTTTCCAGATGGCAGTTGCTCTTAGTGGGACCCTGCGGTGGTTGTTTAACTTTTTTTTTAAATTATATATAATAACACCTACCGAAGGTGTTCTCGTGCTGTCGTCGCGGTAGGGCTTGAGCTTTCCTCTCGTGAATTTGACGGTTATGTTGGCTGTAGCATTGCTACTGACATGATTTCACATGCCAGACAGGCAAAGAACGAAAAGGAAAGTGACTAAGAGAAACACCAAAACCCAAAAATGATAATGGAGAGTCTTTTGAAAATTTTGAAACGCTTGTCGCTACCCGAGAATCGTCGAAACGCCCCTGGAGCCACAGCATGCGGGACGGTAGTGATGGTGAGCTGCGAGATGGTCAGGCAGATCTCACTAATCAAACAGCTGGCCAGCAAGAACAACTGCGACATACGGTAAGCAGTGAAACATTAACTGTGTCTGCTGAAAATGCTTTGGCTACGTTAGCTATTTGCAGCCAACCACTATAACAGAAATACCGTGGGAGAGCATCAAGTGGGATATCAGAATGAATGGGGAATTGATGCGTCTCTATTATGAATGTGCGAAGTTTGAAACCTCACGCAAGAAAGGACAAAATTTTAGAACAAAATTTGCCGCAAAGTATCCTCAAATAGACAAAGTCTCACTAAGAGATCTTATCGCTGAGATTTGGAGCTGTTGATTTGGAGTAGAAAAACAATAGTGATAAACAGCAGTTAGAGGAAGCCGCGTCATACGAAGCATAGACAACTGATGTTCTTCCTCAAACTGGTAATGATCCAACACCACCACATCCTCCGGAGGTAGATGGCCTAATACAACCAGTGCCAGAAGCAGAGATTCGACAACCAAGGACGCGATTAAAATGGACATACCATATGAATAGAGATGTGATGCGCTTTTATTTTTTGGCAAAGAAAAGTGGGCAAAGTGTAAGGAGAGAATATCATCATCTCTTCTTACTTAAGTACTAAGGACTAGCCACAAGAATAAATGAGCAGAATCTAGCAAATCAAAAACGCTCAATATCTGTAAACAAACTGCTTTCGGCTGTTGAAATAGCTGCCACTAATAGTGCGTGCACTAATAGAACACCTGAACAGCAAGGTTTTACCTATGTATTTGAACGCAACACAAACTGCGTTAGAGGTGCAAACTCTTGTATACTGTGCAGCTTTGGCAACCGTTAGAACGTTGGGCCACAGAACTAGGCCTATAAATGCAGTCTTTTCCCCAAGACAGGAGCGAGGTCCACTATGGAAGATCAGGTTGAATATGGATATCAGCAAAGTAAGGTGCAAATTGGGTCGACTGACTCAATATAAGACAGGAAATCGAACCAGAAAGCTGATACACCGTGTTATTGAAATCATCCACCCTCGGTACATTGAGACATTGACACCAGCAATATTGGATGAGATTATAGACTCCCAGCGGCAGAGACTTGATGTTCTGACTGCTAGACTGCGTCGGTGTAATAAAAGTAGTGCAAGAAGGCAACGAAATCGAACCTTTCAGGCAGATGAAAAAAGGTTCTATCGTGAAATGAGTGTAAAGCAAAATAACCAACAAGACACCGAAGTCCTCAATTGGAAGACATGACTAACTATTGGTCAGATGTGTGGGGAAAAACTAACAGAAGCAATTTCGACATTGCGTGGTTCCAACTAGAGAAAGCAAGAGCAAGCAATAACCCTGAAATGCAGCCGACGAGCATCACAACTCTAGATGTTTCAGCAGTTATGAAAAGCGCATGTAACTGGAAAGCTTCAGGTCCGAACATGGTGCACAATTTCTGGTACAAGTACCTGACTAGTGTGCATCCTGCGTTGGCACGGTGTTTTCAGAAGATCATCGAACATCCAGATCTGATGCCAAGCATTATGCTGCAGGGTACTACGTATATGTTGCCTAAAAAACCAGACGCTCAAAATCCAGCTGAATTTCGACCGATAGCCTGTCCTCCAACAATATATAAATGTCTTGCAGCTATCATAGCAGATAAGGTATATTCTCACTGCGATGAGAATGGCATCCTTACAGAAAAACAAAAAGGATGTCGTAAAAACTCGCGAGGCAGTAAAGATCTAGTCACCATACACGGAAAAAAAAAGTTCATTAAACTTTCTTGAAAGTATTACAAGAGTCGGGGATGAGAGCGAACCTTGAACAAATTTTCTATATTCTGTATAACTTTCAGGATTTAATATAGAACTAACCTAGAATAGCTCTACAAGAATTCTGTAAACTTTATATTGAACTCCGATTTGAAAAAGTTTAATAAAATATATAGAGAAATTCATGAAAGAATGCTGAAAACTTTCGTAGAAATCACAATTGAGGTATTGAAAGTTTGTAATCACATAATTATAAGGTTTAAATACCTCAATTCAGTCAATTGTATAGAAAAATTCTTCAAAAAATGTTGAAAAATCTCATAGAAATTCGATTCGAAGTATTGAGTGTTTGTGAACTACTTCAATCTAATATCTATAGACTTCAGTTCTTTAAAATGTAGCTGCGCAGTCGCTACTGTGCGCAGGCAGTGACCTTTTCCGCATCGCTCCCGCGTGAAAAAAAAGAATTCAAGTCTTAGAGAACATTAGCACGCGTTGAAAATTAAAATATTAAGTTTGCCAATAACCGACACATCTCGAAATGGTAAATCCACTACCCGGGTGCACCGGAACGTGCACCAGGTCGTTCAAGACGTCATCTACGAGAACTTTTTTAAAATCTAAATTGTATCAATAGCCAAAATAACTACCAATGGTAAGTCGACGATCAGGATACACCGGAACGTGCACCAGGTCGTTTGGCACGTATTCTACGAGAACTGCTTTAAAATTCAAATTGTGTCAACATCCGAAATAATTAAGTGTTGAGTCGACGATCCATGTGCACCGAGTCGCGCACCAGGTAGTTCAGCACGTATTCTACGATAACTTTTTAGAAATTTGAATTGTTTCAACCACCAAATTAACTACCGTCGACTCACCATTGGTAGTTATTTTGGTAGATAAACCTCAAGATTTCTAAAGAAATCATCAGGTCAAGCTCCCTTCGATCGTTTTTTTATATTAAGAAAATATGAGAGAAAACAAAGTTTTCATATTTTTGTTTCGGTCTTACGATCCATTTAGAAAAAATTGAAAAACTAAATCGAGTCAAAATTCCTTTTTATTGACGTTGTGGCCCCATCTGTGGGCCTTCATCGATACAAACATCTTAAATAATAATCAGAGTCAATCATAAATATACGTCGAAGCGAATGACAACATTTTAAAATTTCGTGAAGTCAGATATCATTCTGAAGTTTTAAAAATCATTATGAAATTTGTAAAAAAAGTATTGGGAAACTATAAAGTCCAAGGAACTTTCACAATATGTTAAAAAAAGGTTCATATTTTGTAATTAAAATGCTGTGAAACAGCTAACAAACTGATGTTTTTTCACAAACTTCATAGTGATTTTTAAAACTTCAGAATGTTCTGACTTTACAAAATTTTAAAATGTCATTCGCTTCGACGTATATTTATGAATGAGTTCGATTATTCTCTAAGATGTTTCTATCTGATGAAGGCCCACAGATGAGGCCGAAACGTCAATAAAAAGGAATTTTGACTCGATTTCTTTTTAAAATTTTTTCTAAATGTATCGTAAGACCGAAATAAAAATAAGAAAACTTTGTTTTCTCTCATATTTTCTTAATGGTAGTTAGTTTGGCTATTGACACAATTTAGATTCTAAAAAAGTTCTCGTAGATGACGTCTCGAACGACCTGGTGCACGTTCCGGTGCACCCGGGTAGTGGGCTTGCCATTTAGACATGTGTCGGTTATTGGAAAACTTCAGATTTTAATTTTCAACGTTAAAAATTTAAATAGATTCAACTTTTCCCATGTCATATCTTATTTAATCGATTCAAGAAATATAGAATTGGGAATTCAACTTTTAAAATTATTTGCAATGCAAGCCTTTAATTTCATATAACTTATATAAACTCATTCTATATAGCTATATAACATCTTATTAATCTTGAACCTACTAGAATTTAAAACCAAAAAAGAATTTGCGATTGAAAATTTGTTCGAAATTTAAAGTTTCCAAAATTTAAAAAATGTTAAAGATCCCGAAATTTGTAATTACCTAAATTTTAAACTAAATTTTCGAAATATGATATTCTTGAAATTACTGACATTATAAATATAAAACTCCAGAAATTTCAAATTTCCGAAATCATTAACCTAGAATTTTCAAATCTCAAAAATTTGTCAAACAGCCCTTCACAGCTGTAGCTTATATTTTTGATTTTTTTTTTATACTACAAGTTATGTTAGCTGCGAGGTTTTCTCAGGAGCTCCGAATGCGTAGGTAGGGGGTTCGAGCCCACAGCGAATAATAATTTTAATAGCGTGCGATTTTTTGTGTAGTGATTGTTTGTGTAATAGTAAATAATTATGTTCTTAAATATGTGAACAAATATTAAAGCATAATGATAATAATAATTATAATAAAAAAGATTTTTTTAGGCTAAAAATCGCCCATGATTTTATAGAACTGTTCTCTATAGTTTCGAGACTTCTCCGATGTAGACTGTATATTAGCTGAACTTTTAGATTTTCTAGAACTATTCTACGTTTTTCGCATTTTAGAGAACTCTGTATTAAATTTTGTAGAATAGTTCGATGCAATGTAAAACCAAGAAGATTTTAACTTTTAATAAACTACCCGTCGTATCCTCTACTATAGGACTAGTTCTATAAAATTTAATGAAATTTTTTTTTCCGTGTAGACGCTGTTGCCACGACGCAAGCTCGTAAACATCAAAGAAACTTGCACATGTCATACATTGACTACAGGCAAGCCTTTCCTTCCGTACCACATGACTATTTGCTTGAAGTCTTAAAAATATTCAAAATTTTTCCACGCATCATTGACTTCCTAAGTCGTGCGATGATGCTTTGGGGTACAAGAATCAAGTATTTTGATCATGGACAGCCAATGATAACTAGATCAATACGCATTACGACGGGTATATTCAAAAGGAGACTCCTTCAGTGCATTATGGTTCTGTTTAGCGTTGACCCCACTGAGCAAAACTCTCAATAGTAGCATGTCTCATTGGTTTAGAGTACATGATAACGAGGATGGTCATCAATTGATCCATCTCCTATACATGGATTACCTGCAGCTGTACGCCAGTTCGGTCAAGAAACTGCAGCAAGTGATCGATGTCACAAAGCAATTTCCCAATGATATCCACATGTAGTTTGGACTAGATAAATGCAGAACAGTGCATTTAATCAGAGGAAAATTAGGGACCGCAGAATAAGAGAACGACTTCGTGAATGACATCGAGGCAATGGCTGAGGGCAAGTCATATAAATACCTGGGTATTCTCGAATCCAAGGGTATTCAGCATACGATAGTTAAGAGAAACCTAACGACTGCCTTCACTACAAGACTCAAATTGGTTCTAAAGAATTCTCTTAACTCGGCAAACAAGATCAGGGCAATCAACAGCTATGCCATCCCTGTTCTCACGTACTCCTTTGAGCTTATCAAATGGTCGAACACCGACCTCGAACGATTAAACAGAATCATCCACGTAGAAATGACGAAACACCGAATGCACCACAGTAATGCGACGATTGAAGGGGTAGTTCTACCACGACATAGAGGGGTTAGGGGCATTGCAGATGTCAGGAAACTGCATGAGTCACAAGTTATACAGTTGCGGGACTATTTTAACAGCAAGCGAGATGTTACGCTTTACAATACGATCTGTACAGCGGATCTTGACTACAGGCCCTTGAATGTGTCCTCAGAGGAGACCTTGAATATCAGGGCAGAAACCATAGAGATATGAAGGGGATAGTGAGGCATCTAATATTTGGCTGAGGAAGGGAGTCCTGCATCCAGAAACGGAAGAATTCGTCATTGCAATTCAGGATAGAGTCGTCAGCACAACGAATTATCGCAAACACGTGTTACATTAAGACGTGTTTGACCGGTGCCGATTATGTGAAGGTACCAACGAAACCATCGAACACATTATTGATGGTTGTCGCGTAATGACTCAAAGAGAATATACGCACAGACATAATGATATGGCGGGCATTATACATCAATAACTTGCCCTAAACCTAGGACTGTTAACAGAATGGATGCCTTTCTATAGATACATTCCAATGCCCGTTTTAGAAAATGAAGATTACATCTTATATTGGGATGTGACTATCCAGACGGATCATTAAATCCGAGCCAATCGACCTGACATCGTGATGCGAGAGAAAAAAGGTGAAAGAGTCTACATCATCGACATTGCTTGTCCGCTTAACCGTAATTTGCAGGCAACCTATACAACCAAGATTCATAAGTATAGTGAGCCAAGGCATGAAGTAAAGGCAATATGGAGGAATGTGAAACATGCATCTATTCATCCTATTGTGATTTCGTCTACAGGCAATGTGCACGCAAGATGCACTGAACATCTTGAGCATTTAGGAGTCAGTAGGGTGCTGACGACCGCTCAGAAGGCGGTTTTATGAAACACCTGTCGCATTGTAAGAAACTTCCTAGACCATCAGGAAGCAAGCGACTAAGAACCTATGGCGTGATACGTGGTAGCTCTAAAAAAGCATCCAGAGGCGACTGTTGTCACCTCCCAACACTCACGGCCGCTGTGTAAGGATAACAGCGGTAAAGACAAACTGCAAACTACATCATGCACCTAGTTTTGTACCTACAACATCATCGCAAATGATTTCAAACATTGTATTAAAATAGCTCATAACATCCTCATCTCGTCAATCACTTGACTTAGTCCGTGGCTATGACGAAAAACCGGGTTCACCCGAGAAAAATTAAAAAAAAAGTAATGTTTAGAAGTATAATCTTACAAGTATAAAGAATGACATGGACATTCTACTTGTAGGCGTTGTGAGAAAAATGTTTTCGTCTCTCCGTAGCTTATAGGTTAGAGCATTCAGACCGGAAATCTGTAAGACCTGGTGTTCGAATCCCATCGGAGCTGAAGAGCATTTTTTCACAATTAAAAAATCAATATTTTTAATAAAAATATTGATCGACCAGTAGACAAAAATTTTTAACATCATGATACGTTACCAAGGTTGGTCTGACTTTGGCAGCCAATAGTCAGCAGCCAGAGTTGGACGACCTTTCATATTTATGAGAAACTTGTGACGGCCCGGCCTAAACAACCAAGATTGGCATTCAGACTGACCGACTATTGGCCCAACTTTGGTCCAAGCATTTCCCGACTATCGGTTGAACAATGGGAAATCTGTCCGCGACAAGTAACGCCGACTATTGGCCAAATCTGGCCTCAATAGGCTATAGTTGATCTAACTTTGGCCCACTGTTATCATTTCGATAGGTTAGTCAACTTTTGAAAAAAGTTGTCCCAGTTTTGGGTCGATGGGACATTTGCATAGGGGATATGGAAAGCGGAGATGCGGAGAAACTTTTGCCGCGGATGGTATCTGAAAGTTTTTTTATTTCAATCTTAAACAATTTTTTTTCTCTGCACCAATCGCCCACACTTATAGGATCAAGTATAATTTTGAGATTAAAAAGAAGATATATAGAAGCTTTCCACGAGGACACGGCATGGAAACCTTGCATTAGCTGTGTATAATACATCTTCTCCGGGGAAGTTTAGTTTTACGAGTACTGTAGGGTATCAGTAGCTGTTTCCACGAGGACACGAGATCAAACACTTGCACCAGGTGTATAAAATACATATTCTCCATCCAAGTTCAGTTTTACGAGTACTGTAGGGTACCTGCAGTCATTTCCACAAGGACACGACATCGAACCCTTGCATCAGCGATATATAATACATCTTCTCCGGGGAAGCTTGATTTTACGAGTACTTCAGGGTTCCTGTAGTCAGTTCCTCGGGAAAATTACATCCAAAACTTCCACAAGGTCTCTAAAATACATCTTCTTCGAAAAAGTTTGGTTTTACGAGTACTTAAGGGCACCTGTAGTGGTGTACAGGAGGGCACGATATTCAGCACTTTCACCAGGTGCATATAATAACATACATCTGATTCAGGGAAGTTTGGTTTTACAAGTACTTTATGGATCGTTTCTATATCAACAACAGTTGTATAAAATATGGACCAATGGAACCCTCAAGTATTGGTTAAACCAAAGTTCTCGAAGAGGATTATTATATACTGAGACACCTGATGTACGGATTGGATTTCGTGTCTTCGCGAAAACCACTGCAGGTACCCTAAAGTAATAGTCAAACCAAAAATCCCAACAGAAGGAGGAAATGACTGTAGGAGCTCAAACGTACTAGTAAACCCAAACTTCTCTAAAAAAATATGTAATTTGTACACCTGTTGCAAGAGTTGGATGTCGTGTCCTCGAGGAGTAGACTACAGGAACCCTAAAGTACTCGTAAACCCCAAATTCTCCAAAGAAGATGTATTTTATACACATGGTGCAAGGATTGTGAGTCGTGTCCTCGAAAAATCGACTACAGGAACCCCAAAGTACTCGTAAAACCAAACTTTCCTGGAGAAGATGTAATTTATACACTTGCTGCACAGAGTGAATGTCGGTACGTCGAGGACACGAAATTCAAGCCGCAAACCAAGTGTATAAATTACATATTCTCCGAGGAAGTTTGGAAAGATGTGTTTTATACACCTGGTGTACGGATTGGATATTCCGATAGATTCTCGATCCACTCCCGACAGAGCTAGACTCCCGAGAAATTTCCGGTCGGTTCTTGGTCAATTCTCAGAAAATTTTTCACATGGGACTATTCCTGAAATATCGAAGTTGAGTCATGCTGATTCATGCTAACCCCTGGCAAGTCACATTTTCAGCAAGGCACAATGCGGCATCTTTCATTCAGAAAATGGCTAACTTAAATAAGTTTGAAGTGCACAAAAAATGGGCAAACGTGCGGGAAGATACACACACATATAATCTAGTTTATACCTCTAACCCTTTTCAAACCTAGGGCAATTGGTGAAATGATTTTTCTGAAGCAACGACTTCTTCACAAGTTTTAGGAAAAATTCATAACTATAAATTGAGAGCAGATCAAACCGTACCGCACAATGTTATGTACCCAAACGTTTAGACTAACTTTTCAAGAGACAGAATTAAAGGGATATTTTCAACGCAGGAGGTACCCAAAAGTTTCAGTTTTATCACATTCCCTGCTCCTAACGCCATCACTAAGGTGCAAGCATAATATTTTAAGATTGAAAAGAAGATGTTTTCCCCAAGTGGGTCGCTTTTAGCTTCCTTCTACGGACAAAAGATGTTTTTCTCTGTTGGAATCCAAGATTAGGGATGTAAGTCAATGGAACGTTTCACCGAAACATTGAAAGATTCATGAAATAATGAAACGTGTCATCAGACAGGATATTATTTTGATTCTTCAAAACCTATTCGAATGAATGATATCATTTTTTAAAAAGGATTTGATTATTTCACTGAGTAGCGTTACATTTTTAACCTAATCAGATGCTGCATAGGAGTCATGATTTCTCATCATAAAGGGCCTAGAAATATAAAAAAGTCAATCGACTGTGCAATAAAAAAATCTCATAGAATATTCGCTATTAAAAAATCGTGATTAACGCGGTCTTTGAAGTTTCTGTGTGTAACCATTGAAAAAACAATCCCTTGAAATAATCCAAAAACTTGTTCTGAACGAGGGTGTGAAACTGCAAAGTACCTTCATGTATCGTCGAATAAAAAAAAATAGTGCAATATTCGGTATCAAGAAATCGCTACGTCTATGCATTAAATGTAAAAGGGTTAAAAAATACAGCTCTTTTTACTAAATTGAGACTGCTCCTTTATGGTATTTTTTTCGCAGGGCAACCAGGGGTTATTTCAGGTTCCAGTATGTAACTCGGTATTACAATCTGCTGTAGATATCAGGAAATTAGATTTGTGTAGATATTCATAAAACAGGATGTGTATGCCTTATCTCACTAACGGTTAAAAAAGCCCATAAAAAGATTAAAATACTTTCATTCAAAAATTATTTTACGACGAAATTACATTTTCTATACGTTATCTTAATAGGGTACGGTGCAGTGGATTCGATTTTGATCAAAAGTTTTTTGCAAATGAAACAGTTTTTGAATTTCTTTCTTTTCATATTTTAGAAACTCGAACGCTTAAATTGAGATTACTATTTACCAATTAGTCGCTTATGAAGTCGAACTTGTTAATATTGAGACTTACAATTCATATCCTTTTGTGATTTAATTCAATAAATTTCTCACATCATATTATACGATATTATAAATTAAATAGTGTTTTCTACATCATGATATTTCAAGGACTATAAGACTTGTTTTTTTAAAATATATTCTTCACTAAATCTTAAAATATGAAATGTATTATTCAATATTGAATATATTACATATATTCAATAGTACTAAATTGATAATTTCTTACTTAAGAGAATTTCAGAAATTTATTGATCAGAATTGAAAACCAAGATGAAGAATGTGAATATTGTAAGGACCAATACAGACAAGTTCGACTTCATACCTGACCAATTGACAAATAATACTCTCAATTTTAATTTTTGAGTTTCTGAAATTTAAATCATACTACATTGAGGTAGGAACCAATTTAATACCTGTGAAAAAAAACAAATTTTTTAACTATTATTTTTCATTTTTTATTATTTTATTTTTATTATTAAAGAAATATAATTCCGTTTCATGCACTTCGTATTATTGCTTGGTCCTCGACGTGCAGAAATCTCGGATAGAGTTGTAAAGTTTCATGAAACTTTGGCCAAATGAAAAGTTCTTAATAATAAGGCAGAAAATTTTTTAATATTTCGAAAATGCTGTTAAGTAAAAAATTTAAACATTTAATTATGTATTAACATTTTTGATATTATTGTACGAATTTTAATATTAACATTAATATAATGTATTATAAATATTGATATAAATAAGGATAAATAATGAATGCTGTATCAACATTTAAATCGACACCATCACAGGGGCTAAAATGTTGCTACGTCCAATACACGATGTGTATTCCAAATTTAAAAGTGTGTAGTCCGATATCAAAAAGTGGTCAGTGGAATTAAGTATAAAATGAAAGTATTTTTCTAGTTTTCCACTTGAATGGGAAGTGAATATAAGCTGCCGTAATATTTCAGAAGGCTGGATCTACAAAAAGAGCAAACCGAGACAATCAATGAAAACTGTTCAAATTATTATTCGTATAGGCCACTCATTTAAATAACTTTTCTGCAAAAAAAAGAACAAATAGTAAATTTGTTATAAAAAATACGAACCCTGCGAAAAATGTGTACCGAAATCACGTAAAACTGGCGTATTTGCAATATTTGCAGATCCTGCTTTTTTGCGAACACGCCGGACCTCGGAAAACAGCCTTGGTGTTCGCAAGAATGCAAGATCTGCGAAAGATTTAAAATATTGTTATTATATAAAATATTATTACATACGAATGAAACAAAATTTCAGAAAATATTGATTTAATTTGAAGAAATATTTCTTTGTTTGAAGTGAATGGTTTTTTAACTGTATAAAATTTAGGTATACTTCGTTAATTCAAGAATCAAACTTTTGATGACATCTTTGAAATTTAATTGAAGAAATTGTACGATTGACTCAAGCATACTGTTTTCTATCTCAGTAATTGCAAATTCTATGGTTAATTCAATACAAATTTTATCAATTCAATGAAACATGTTTCCGAGTTTATTAATTATCTTATTAAACGTGTAAGGAAGCCTGTCATTAATTTTGAAATTATGGGGAAAGATATTCGTATAACATATTTCCATACAGTTATAGATCTCAATGATTACGCACCAAATATTTCTGTTCATAATTATAATTTTCTTATGATTATACCTATTTTGTTATGCCTAACTTACTAGGTCTTATTCTCGAAATGATGCTAATTTTTATCAATCATGAAGTATATTTATTTTGTTCCACTGTGAAAAAAAAACTTTTAGAAGTATAAGAAGACTGGATTCGATTCATAAACATTGCCACCATAACTGAATATCGATATACTATATATGTATACTGTATATGTCATCAATGAATTGAATAATTCATGAATCGATGCAAGCACATTTCATAATAATTTTAAAAATACATTTCAGTAACATTAATTGAATACAAAATCATGAATATTAACCACTTTCAAAATATAAATAAATAAAAAATATTTAGACATTTCGGAAATTCTTTTGAAACAAATTGTTTTCATATTAAAAAATTTTGTTTTCTGTCCCTTCCTTAAGCAATCAACACCTGGGTAATATCAATATATTACTTTCTTTTTCAAGCTTCAAAAATTATTTGTCTTCAGTATGCAATTAGTAATGTTTTTTTAACTAGACATCAAATATGCTTCGGAACTATTTCAATTAATTTTTTAGATTAGACAAAATTCTAAAAGTTAGAGCATTTTCAAAATTCGAAACAAAATTTTTCAAGAGTTTTAGAAATTATTGTCAAAATTTCTGGTGCTTGGTAAAAAGACAACCGTACGTATAACGTATGTATCGAGCGCGGTACGCAAGTGTCGCAATGAGAATGTAATAGTCAAAGCCGCAGGTGCTTTGAAAACCGCCTTTAAAAATAAATTGGAAAACAATTTCGATTCCTATTTATGACTATAGTCCACTATAGTCCGTAATTTTCGATTTAAGTTACAAAATTTATCATATTTGAAAGGATTCAGTCGAAATGCACGCATTAAGAGTACAAAAATGAGCGCAAGAACACACCCACGCACCCTAGGTGCGCTCAAACTTGACGCGATGCGCCGAGCGCAATGCGCAATGAAAATTTGCCTGCGTAGCGGGCATATTTTTTAATGTTTTCACAATATCTCTTTTAATGAACCATGAGTCATTTTAATTACATCAATATGAATAATACTCACAATGGTCTTCAAAGATGAATGCAAAAGCAGAAGGAAAACTTACCTATAACAGAAAAAGAAAACAAATTTTATTAGTTTCAGAAAGATAATCTATTAACGGGACTGTTGGGTTTTTCAAAACTTTTGTTTCTTGCGAAAGTATAAAAAATGTATAACAAAATATTTGTATCTTGATACAACACATTCCAACACAAAGTAGAAACCCGGTTACAAGGTAAACTGTTCAGGTCCATTGGAATTCCGTTACAGAGTCTACAGTATCGGGTAATGAATGGAATCATTTTAATCTCTACAATTCATCCAATAATCGTATTCTAATCTCTTTGCATCTCTGTATCAGGAATATTATGATACCTATAAACATTACAGTTTAAAATACGGTATTGCGAAAATGCTGCAATAAAAATTGTATCAGCTGGATAGTGGGTATGATGTAAAGTCAGAAATAGTAAAAGAAGATGTTGCCCGATTGCTCTAGAGATAAGCAGAAAAGCTCACATAAGGAACTGTGTAGGAGTATATGTTGAAAATATACGAGTGCAGTTTAGTAGTAATGAATTTCCTGCGCTATGTATTGAAAGCTTTGCATGTCAGCAAGGTTCGCAATTACATAACGACGAGATAATTCTGCGATATACATTCACTATCTCTTAGAATATCATGAAAAGAAAATCAACCAACACTCTCAATTAGATTGAACGAGATGCCAATTTTAAAATTATAATATGAATTAATTTTAAGTACAGAAATATTGCAGCAAAGGACCCCGCACCAAATTTACAGTAAATGGCTTTTTGTGAAAAATTCTAAATGTAATTTTTTTTTGTATCTTCCAACCTGCAAAGCAATAATCCGAAAGAAAAAGTAAGAAAAATTGTCAGTTTTCTAACAAAAAATTATCAAAGTTTCAATTTTTACATGTATTTGAATAGAAAAATGCTTATTTTAGTGGAAAGATTTTTTTTCTCCTAAACTCTTTGTAAGATTTTGCTAAAGGTTTTACATTTTTACTATATTGTCTTACCGAAACGAAAGGCTCATATCTGAGGTCTAGAAAAATTAACGGTTTTTTGGGTATAGGTATAGCATGTTATGGGGGTGTTTTCATACTTTAAACATCCAAGCACGGATCTTATTTATGTGCATTTACTTCAAGGGTTGTTTTATCACCCCTTGAATATTTAATCCGGAAGAGAAATTTCCTAATGACTAAAATCACAAAAAGTTTTCTGATTAATCTATGAGGATGATAATCATATTAAAGGTCAATAGGCAAGGTGTAGACGACATGGATTTCTTTGAATTTTTCTAACGGGTTGTTAAATCTTCCCTTATTTAGAGAAGTAGAGAAATTAACTTTTCGTGAGGAATAAATCACTAAGGATCAGGCCTACAATATCGCTTTGAAACATACATATACGAAGTGTCCTTTAGGAGGACTTGCGTTATAATTTATTTGCAGGGTAGTTTAATCATCCCTTAATCATTGAAACAAAGAAATCGATATTTTATAGGGTATAACGCCGCACAGATGTTTTTATTGACATACTATTGATCAACAAAATCACTTTAAAACATACATAGGAAGCGTACTTTAACAGGATTTGCATTAGTATTTATAGACAGGGTCATCTAATCATCCGTTATTTATTTAACAAGGAAATCGACATTTTATACGGGATAAAGCAACAGAGATTTTCTTATTAATACATTGACGTATACACTTACATTAAGAAAAAAATCTTTGGCGCTTTTTCCCGTTTAAAATATCGATTCCTTTGTTTCAATAATTAGGGGATGATTAGGCGACCCTGACGATTAATTATAATGCAAGTTCTGTTAAAAGACGTTTGCTATGTATGTTTTGAAGTGATATTGTTAATCAATGTATTAACAAAAAAATCTCTGGTGCTTTATCCCGTTTAAAATATCGATTTCCTTGGTTCAATAATTAGGGTATGATAAGATGACCCTGACAATAAATTATAATGCAAAACCTGTTGAAAGACGCTTCCTATATATGTTTTAAAGTGAGATTGTTAATAAATATAATAATAAAAAAAATCTCTGGTGCTTTAATCCGTATAAAATATCGATTTCCTTGTTTCAATAATTAGGGGATGACTAGATGAGCCTGAAAATAATTTATAATGCAAGTCTTCCTAAATTACACTTCATATATGTATGTTTCAAAGCGATATTGTAGGGCTGATCCTTGGTAATTTATTCCTTGCGAAAAGTTCATTTCTCTGCGTCTCTAAATAAGGGGTGATTTAACAACACTTTAGGAAAATTCGAAGACATCCTTGTCGTCTGCACTTTCCCTATTCACTTTTAATATGATTTCTATCCTCATAGATTAATCAGAAAACTTTTTGTGATTTTAGTCATTAAGAAATTTCGATATTCCGGATTAAATATTCAAGGGATGATAAAACAACCCTTGTAGTAAATGCACATATATAATATCCGTACTATGCACGCTTCTTCCACTTATTTAAAATTGATTTCATACCCTAGAAGTTAAATAAAAAATATCCAGTGACTTTAGTTGCTAAGAAATGATGATTTCCATACTTGTTTAAAGGATGATGTTTGAAGTATGAAAACACCCCCATAACATGCTGTATACCCAAAGAAAACCGTCAATTTTTCTAGTACTTAGATATGAACCTTTTGTTTCTTTGAGATTGACAGTCAAAATGTGAAATCTCAAGCAAAATCTAACAAAGACTTTACGAGAAAAAAAAATTTTCAATAAAATAAGCATTTTTCTATTGAAATACATGTAAAAATCAAAACTTTGACAATTTTTTGTGAAAAAACTGTCCATTTTTCTTACTTTTTTGTTTCGGATTATTGCTTTGCAGGTTCGAGAATACAACAAAAAATTATATTTAGAATTTTTCACAAAAAGCCATTTACTGTACATTTGGTGCGGGGTCCTTTGTAATTAATATATATGACTTCCGATTATTCATTTTCGGCTGTTATTAAGCAAAATCTATTTATAACAGAATCACTGTACGTCACGAATATCAAGATCTGGAAATAGTCATATCTTTGGTAAAATTATAGTGCTATATGAGAAACATTTTGGGGCCAAAATAATTTCCGAAGATTTTTAAAACTGCGCTAGTTACATCATATTGAGTTTTGCGGTTGCATTGTTTTAAGCTATCGGTATTTCTTAAACCAATTATGGGATTTTTATGGAACTGTTAAGAAAATGCGTATTCCTTGCCAGATCAGTTGAATGCTTTTTAAAAATTGGCAACTACTTTCACACCGTATACGTTATTCTTTATTAGTACCTAATTATCCATTACGGAATGAAGATTTCCTACTTAATAAACATGTCAAAGAACTAAATTTCTGACTAGACGTTAAAAGGCTACGACGATAATAATCTATCTATCAGGGAGGGTGTTACTTTGAAGCACAAAAATATGGAAAGAAGAATTCAATGGATTTTTGTTCCATCGTCTATCTTACTCTCTGACAGTATTCCGCAATTTTCTGTTATCTCCTTTCATCATGTCCCACGCTGACAATCCAATTTGTAGCGCATCAAGATAAAAGCGAAACATGGGCGGGTGTAACCACTATCAAAAAAAGAAGCAAAGCTGAAGCAGCGAAAAAGACAATAATGAGATTCGTGATCCGTGATTAGAAATACTTCTAAGCTAAAACAAAGAAGTTTTGAAATAACTTGATGGACGCGACGCAGCTAGCGAAGGCTGCTTATGTGTATTGCATAATGCAGTACTTTATCCGGTGATAACTTATCCAATCACCGCACTGCCAGTTACAATCTACTGACTCCATTACCTGTCGATTTATCTTAATGGAACGTGATCGTTATTTATCACTATTTTCAGTTGCGAGTACCAGCACAATTTCTCTCGCTCCAAGCCACCGTGCAAAGACTCCGCGGAAGAAAAGAAAAACGTTCTATACCCCGCCGAGTGTGCATTATAAACAACAAATCATCCTTCCTTATGGCAATCTTTTAGTGACTCCATGCGCCCTGGGGTGGTTTGTCTTTAACATGCCACTGGATCGACAGGTCAATTCATGTTCGATTCAGAATTCAAATTTTCTATCCAACATTATCACTAGCTTGAACTTTGATTCTGACGTGCAGCGGTTACAGCAACATCAGTTTCCTTCTCTGAAGATCAAAGTGACCACGGAAACAAATCGAAGCATGCATGCTACGTACGATTTCAGAATATGAAGAGGGAAATTTATCGAACTGTTTGCTGTCCTTCACTTTAATGGAAAACTTGTCTTGAAAAAAAAGGAAAATGTAATGTAATAGAAGTAATGGAAAACTCTTGCCCCCTACCACGTTTAACTGGGTTGAATTCAATCCAAAAAGGTTTGAACTTCTCGAATTTTTTTTAGACAATTTTTCGGGCAACTTCATCAGACCGAAATGAACAAAACTCCTTAATTTTTGGCTTGATATTTGTAGTTTGACAATGAAAAAAGGCTTTAACATCTTTGGACAATGGACATCTGGAACCGAAATTTTATCAAACTAATACAAACAGTTATTATTTTTTTAGAAACCTTCCTTTTAGAGAACTTGTGATGAAGGTTCATTTAATCATATTCCAATGATGGAGCAAACATAATCTAACCCTAATTATGCTAGTATATGATAGTGAATTCCATACTACTTTATTCCCAAAACAATAGAAAAGTATATATTTTTACATTTTGTTATCTTTCATTCTAAGCTCATTTCTTAATTTACCCGAGAAAAAAATGTATGTGGGAAACATTCTCTGCAAATAATTTTGAATTTTGGCGAATCTTCGTTCGTGAAAAATCGTGGTTACCGTTTCATCCTTCGGAAAAAGGAAATTTAATACAGTGAGCTGTAAGTCGGATACATTTTGGGGAAGTTTTTTTATAATATTTTTCATCATAGATAAATGTTCTTTCATACAGCTTCATTATTAAATGTTTTCGTTATGACCTTAAACTGGAATAAAAAATAAATTAAATAATTTATGAAAAATATTTTTCATCATACCTCAATCGAAAATTCGACTTTCGACGCCTGTGAAGCGGGTCGAAAATCGATTTTTCAGCCCTAGGGAAGAAAGTGACAGATAAATGCAAATGGACTTTATTTTTGGGGTTGTTTTTCCAACCATTCAGTGTAGTTAAGACATAGAAATCCCAATTTCTGAGAAGCGATTATCTCCAGTAGACATTCTAGTCAAGATATTAGACCCTGAAGTCACTCATGGATGCCCTAAGAAAACATTCCCACACAGAAAAAGTTTTTCAATTTGATAATAAGAGTTGTATTTTAAACCCGTACACATGTAAGGTACGCATATCACGGTTTCTTGAAACCCAATATTTTACTGATCATTTCTATTCAGATAGATGAAGATGTACTCTAAGGACAATGAGGAGTTATTTCAGGTTTCAATAACATGATCAGAAAATCTGCTAGAGATATTCCTTGCTCAGAATTTAGGATTTCTATGTCTTATCTCGATAAGAGTTAAAAAGAAACCCTCAAAATAATTTCGAAGACTTGTTTCGAATTCATGTGTTCACTGGGGACATCCCAAAGTGATTACACATGCTAATGGTTTTATTTAAAGAAAATCACCACAAAAAATCGAATTGTAAAACCTTTGTTTTAAAAAATGCAAGAAATCGTCCCTTAATTTTTTTTAATTAATTAGCGTTTTCAATGGATTCTGACACACTGAATTCGTACTTGTTAACCAACTTAGCCTACCTCATTAATTTTTGAATTTTTTTTTTAGACCTTTCAGTGTGAAAACTGGCTATTTGAGAACATTGATCGAGAATATTCACGATGTTATTCTGCGCTGTACCGTCCAATCTATAATTCATTCTGAGGTTTTTGAAAGATTTTAGACGATTTTATAGCGACTATTTACTCTTAGTAACATGAAAAATTCAGATTTTTTAGTATAATTGAAAAATAGTACATTTAATTTCTATGGGCTTGGACAGAGAACTTTTAGGGCGTTACTCTGCACTCAATCGTCCAATCTAGAATTCATTATGACATTTTTTGAAGATTTTATAGCGATTCTTAGCCGTTAGTGATATTCAGAATTCCAGATCTTTAGTATAGCTCAAAAATGGCACATTTATTTTTCATCAAATCTAATAAAGAGTTTCCACGAAAGATATTTGTGACGGCCGCGGTACTTACACGTACTGCGTTAAACGAAGACCGCTCTTCCATTTTAAGAACATCTAAAAGGATACAGAAGACGTATAAATAGAGAGCCACTGCGTTTTAAGTGTAAATACCGCAGTCCTCCAGAATTTCTTTCCGTGCAGGACCTTATTCTATGATCAACCGTCTCATCTACAACATATTCTGATGTTTTAAACAATTTTAGACGATTCTATAGCGACAAATGAAAAAAAAATTGCAGGCGTGTGTAATTGTCAAAACTTAGAAATTGGATGATAATCAATAGCACTACTAAAATCAGAAATAAAAACTTTAAACTAATTAGAATTACTCCCGTTTCATGATTGCGGTACTTCATTTTATTCATTTACTTTTTTTGAGAATAATGTATTAAATAATAAAATAATGTCAGTGAGGATAACACAATTACTTTCAGAAATACCAAAAACTATTGAACACAATTTGATATGCTCTAAATATTATCATATTACCAGTCCAAAAAAGAACTATCTAAATGACCGAAATGAAATTTTACTTTTTACTAAAATAAATTGAATAAAAATCAGAGTTTAAAGAATTATATTGGATAAAAATTAAACTTCATATTCATAAATGCTTGCAAAATGAAAACGACCGACTGAACTCGTTTTCTGTCAAACACAGAATTAATGCTGTTTGCCGAAAGCAGAGTTGAAAATATCCCCTGATTGCGGAAACGATAAACCAATAACAGCAGCGAGAGCTCATAACTGACAATTTGTTTAATCGTGTATAAAATATGGTTATACTAGCTAAATTTTCCTGCTCACAGAGACGATTTTTCACGATGCAACGGCAGCTAACTCCAGAAAAAGGATTGCCCGATATTTATGATCCGCAGCAACGTCACAAAGCCCATTCATCGGTGGCGCTTTTATTATTTCTCGCACAAACGCTTTTTCATTATTAGCCCAGGCAGAATTTAATTGTTCTTTGGGTATTCTTCCTCCCGCTTAATGCATTCGGAAGATTGAAGGTAATTCATGTTCTTCATCATAGCGAGGCACTTGTGTTATTGTTGGGTGCCACCATCTGCAGCCGTGGTCGTATTAACTTAGCAGCAACAGTAACTGTTATCAGTGACGTTTCATTTGTCACCACGTTGTACCATAAATGTCACCCTGGTGGCTGCTACGAAGCACCAAGTCGAGCGTAAAATGGTACCTTGCGCGAAACAAATGTTCAATCGAACGGATGGAAAATTTGTTCCTACTTCCTACGTTTTTTAATCGGAAATACCTTCGGAATTTTTTAAGAAAGCTGGAGTCAACTTGAAAATTTATTTCATTTTTTGGTTGTTGTATCTCTATGTGTCCCCTACACATTTAATCATGTTCCTTTTTCTATCCGCAGATTACATACTCTTACCACTGTCATTAGCTGACTGAGTAGCAGACAAGTTTCTGAGATGAAAGACCTACACTGAAAAAGCGAATGCCTAACCAAATAGTTTTATTTTTTAACAAATAGTTGAATTTTCAACCAGAGAGATGAATGTTCAACCAAGATGATTAATTTTCTGCCAAAAAAAAAAGAATTATCAACAAATTAGTTTAAGATTTAACCTAAGAGATGAATTTTTAACTAAAATTATGAATCTTTAACAACAAAAAATGAATTTTCAAAAAAAGTAGTTCAACTTTTAACCACTGCACTAAATTTCCAATCAAAGAAGATGAATTTTTAACGAAAAATGTAATAGTTGATATTTCAACAAAAAAGGATATTTTAATGTTAAATCTAAAACAGTAGAATTTATCCGAAAAAAATGAATTTCCAACAAAATACATGAATTTCCAACACAATAATTGAATTTTTAAACGAACGGATTAATTTTCTACCAAGCAAATAGGATTTTTAACAAAATAATGCAAAGGTGCCCACAGTTGTTCGGCATGCACAGGTAATCAAACAGAATATCTACAGAATGATTGCATAAAATGGGTTATAATCACAGAATGTCTATGACTCTGTTGTATTGACGTATTTTAGAATATTTATAATTGTATGGTTCTCGTATTAAAGTTGTTTTTTAACAGAATAATGTTTTGGCAGGTTATTTGACTACCTATTTTCAACTTACATTGAAGCAAGCAAGTCAGCTACTAAGTCAGTACTGGTAGCATTCTTATTAATCTGGTAGCATTAGACTTAACCAAATTATGTAAAAAGATTTATTACTCCTGAATTGTGAATAATATTAAAAAAATGATGACATGTGTACCTTGCAGGTACACGTTTAGTCACACAAATACACAGAGACTCAAACGTCACTACTCTTAACATCTTAGTCGAAAAAAAAATTTTCTTTCCAGTTTCAACTACCCGAATAGTTGGGCTTTATTTCCACACGTAATCCTTTTCAGGTTCAGCTGAAACAATTAATTTTCAAGCAACCAATTTTTTTAACTAAAACAATTAATTTTGAGCTAAAATATGAATTTTTAACAAAATAGTTGAACAGTTCATTTTCAAGCAAAACAGATTCATTTTTAACGAGACAGTTTCATTTTCCTAACCAAAATGTAATGGTAGACTTTTCAACTCAAAATAATGAAGTTTTAATAAAAAATAGTTGGATATTCTTATTGGGGTCTATTAATTCAGTTCGCATTTGAGTAAAAAAACGAGAAAAGGGGTATCTTATATGAGGTGTTGAAAATTTTACAAAAAACAATGCATGTAACTTATGGATGACCCCTCATTTGTTTATTCATTTATTATTATTTCGTAAATTAATTGTTATTACATTTAATATTATTACTATTATTACTAGTAATACTAATATTATTAGATGAGTTATAAGTAATGCTGTTACAATAAATTATCAAAGAAGTAACATGAAATGTTGTTACATTTAACGTTATAGGTACTACTGTAAACTGCAGACAACCAGCTATTTGTAGACCAAGAGTGCGTGTGTGAGAAAAATGTACAAAAAGTTCATACGTTCATCGATGAAACCCTTCTTCATTAGCGTTTGTCACCCACAACACGAACTGATTTTTAAATTGCATTATGGACTTTAGGTTTCATTATTTAAAGTTTAGAATCATATAATATTAAAGCTAAACAAATTTTAATTTAAAAAACGTCGAACTTTGTTATTTGTTGACGAAGAGAGTTCTGAATCATCATTTTCGATTTGAAATAAAGTATTAAGAACTCGGAAAATGGCAAAAATGGTAAATCACGATCAAACACATAGAAGGCATCCTTAGGTACCATCAGCATGCTACAGATTGAACGTATCTCATGATTCAACGATAAACTGCTATAAACCTCAATATCCCATTTCAGTCGTCTTATAAGCGACCCCTACATCAAGATAAGAGAATAGGGGATAGTTGTACAAGTGTGAAAGGGATGAGAAGTGACATACATAAAACAGAAAAGGGAGCGTCCATAAACCACGTAGCCTGTTCTTCTTTTGTTTGAATAAAGACGAAAAGACAATTGCCGTTAAGTGATAAAGGACACAACGTTATAAACAAAAGAAAAACAGGCTACGTAGTTTATGGACGTTCCCAAAGAGGTGATGGGGAAATGACAACAGGAGAAGGACGGAAATGAGGGGTAAAGAGTGAGAGGAGAAAAAATAGAGATGTGGAGTTTTACAATATATTTGAACAGATTTTTCATGTCTCTTAAGAATCACTAGAAGTAATATAATGTAATATATCTGATATAATATCATTTAATTTACAGATGGGCCAGGTCCCGAAGACATCTTTCTTAACTAAGATTTCCGAATACAAAGTGTATCGAATATATTCTACTTCACTAGAGTGTCGTATGTCTATGAATTAGTGAATGGAGATAAGACGCTTTGACGAAGTTGAATATAGTTGATACATTTTTTACTCGCAAATCTTTGCAAGATTCAATTGCAACGATATTCTTGAAAGAATCCCTCAAAGTCTGTCAATTTCTCCAATTTCATTGCTTACTTACACGAAGTGTCTCGTCATCCCGAAATTCGGGAATCAATTATGAGAAAGATTTCTTCATTAACACAAATTTTTAATTTATGTTTATTAATTTTTAAAAATTATTTTAATGAAATGTGTTTTAAAACATTTGGAAACACAATAAAATCAAGGTAGAATTGTTCAATATTCACTCGCAAGAAAGAGGGCCATCGTCCGCGTACGGAACTTGTGGCCAACAAGGAGCTCAATGTTTCCAGACTCAAGAAATCTAGAGAACTCTCAACGCTCGAGTGCCTACTTGTTGAACCGTCAATTTCTTTCTTGTAAAATGTCTAAATGAAATATTATACCTGCTATAGTAGTCGTCAACTTCACTTTGATGAAAGCAATTCGTAATCACAGATTCCCTTTCGTTGTCTGCTAACTACCATTTCGTTTTCCATATTAAATAGCAATAATTTGTATCAGATTTTGGGAACAGTAAAATATTCTGAATTTATATTGGGTTCTTACCACCAGTCGAGTTAATCTGTCCTTCAGCAGAGCGTTAGTTTTACGTGGAGAAGTAATAGCATGGTCAGACGCGAAAACAAGTGCTCAATAGAAAAAATGGGATAAGTGACGCATTCCATTTCTGGGATTATTATGACTATACCATTAGCGATCACCCCAAGTGAAGAGCTTCACAAGGTTGTTATGTGAGGTTCCCCACTTGTGCCCATTAATATCCAAGGTCTTTTTTTTCAGGCGTCATTCACTCTACTCACATTCTTTTTATAAACTATTTATCGCCACACTTTCCTGTCGTGGCATACTTCTCTAGCTTCCTTCACGTCCGTGCATTTTTTCATGCAAGCTCTCCTTTTTCTATGGCTCCTTATGTCTTTTAGGATTAAGGTCTCATTCACACATTCTAACTATTATTTCCGCAGTCTGCCTCTAAGCATACTGAAGACATTACCTTTATACACTTGTTTCGTTAGACGTTCATCTTCCATTCTTTCAACATGTCCGAACAATCTTAACTGATTTCTTTCCCATGTGTCAACTATTGTGTCTTTTGTGTCACATTCTTTGAGGATTACTTCATTTCTGATTTTTTCCATCAGCGTTTTCCCGAAAATTGTGGGCTGAGGTTTCATGCTAATCGCGTTGATTCTACTCTTCTTCTTTTCTTTACAGGTCTATGTCTCGCTAACGTACATAAAAGAAAGTGAATGGCTAAATTTGCCATTTTATCGTGGATCCTTTAAACTCTGAACGCATTTTTCCTGAAATATAGTAAATTTTACTATTTCGCATTGCAACATGTGCAAGGAATGTAGTGAAGACGGGTATTTTAAGTTGTGATATTTACTAAATTCCTGGAGAAATGCGCTCAGAGTTAAAAAGATGCACGACAAAATGGCAAATTTAGCTATACACTTTTTTCCGTGTATAGCACAGTCGGTACAAATATAGAATTATGTATTACCATTTTAGCTTTTTTTTTGGCATATTTTTACTCTCGTTTATTCGCCTATCTAACTTCCCATCTATCTTCCCGTCGCTAGTCAATAGACTACCTAGGTATATGTACTCATCAACTTGTTCTAATCTCTCTTCATTTAGGACAATGTTGCACATTGTTTTCTCACCTCTTCCTTCAAACACTATGATTTTTGTTTTGTTTACGTTAATTTTTAGGCCCATGTTCATCATGCTTGTATTTAATTTGCTCGACATTCTTTTCAAGTCTCCGATTGATTCTACTATAACAACCTTGTCATCTGCGAAAGCACGTACCCTCACTGTCTCGAGATCTATACCTTCTTCTTCGAAGAGGGCCATTCTTAGACACTTGCCCATAAATATGATAAATGGCTATGAGGACATAACGCATCCTTGTTTAACGCCTTGCATAATATCGAACCACTTATTCAGTTTCCCATTGACCCTTACACTTGCTTTATTAACTGCATATGTTGCTTTTATTGCTTGTGGGAGCCAGCCATTGACTCCGTACTCCTTGGAGACTTCCCAAAGTTTACTTCTATCCACCTTGTCAAATGCTTTTTCTAGGTCAACAAACGCACAAAAAAACTTACGGGACATAATAAGCTGACACCTCTGTAATTATTGCGGTTGCTTTTATCTCTCTTCCTTTTGTATATTGGGCCGATAATCGCCTTTCTCCACTCGCCTGGGACTTCCCCCATCTCGATACATAAATTTATAAATTCGCACAGCCTGTGAGATATGTACTCGCCACCATATTTAAGCATTTCAGCGATAATACTGTCTACACCAGCAGCCTTACCGTTTTTAAGTTCTTAATTATATCTCTAACTTCAGTGACACAGACTTTCTCAACTGGCTTTTCTGATGCATTATGTTCTATATCGCAATTCTGTTGCCATATAACTTCATCTCCTAATAATTCTTTAAAAGAGTCTTTCAAAGCGTCTACTCTCCCTTCTGTATCATATAGAATTTCACCTTTGCTGTTTCTCATGCTAACAAACTCTATACTTTTACTTCCCTTCATCTCTTTAAATACTAGTTTCATAATTCCTTCAAGGCAGTTTTTTATTTTGTTCTCTTCTTCTGTTCTGGTTTTCTCTTTACTCTCTTTGACTTGTCGTTTAACTTTCCTCTATTTGTGTCTGTAATCATTTTTGAGCCTATTTCTCTTCTCATCGCTAAGACCTGTGATGTTTAACGTTATCTTGTACGCTTCTTTCTTTTCTTGTCGGGCTGCCTTAATTTCATCATTCCACCACGCATCACCAGAGTTTCTTCCTGCCGCTGCCGTACCACGCACTTCAATTGCAGTTTTAACAATGATATCCCGTAGCAAAGTACACGCGCTCTCTATATCTTTATTGCTTCTAAGCGCCTCCCAAGTTTCCTCATCTATGTGTTCGTTCATCTTATTCTGAAAAGCTATTCGCATTTCCGGTTCTGTAAATTTTCAATCTTGATTTGCGTTTATGTCATTTTTTTGG
The DNA here is from genome assembly GCA_932178445.1 of Andricus quercusramuli. Lineage (NCBI taxonomy): Eukaryota > Metazoa > Arthropoda > Insecta > Hymenoptera > Cynipidae > Andricus > Andricus quercusramuli. Next base: position 634,898 of record CAKNXH010000199.1, on the reverse strand, counting down.
TTCTCTTTCTCCTTCGTCGCTCCTCTTCGTCTTACTCTATTCTTGCCGTAACTTGTTTATTGGGCATTTGTGTACTTTGAATTGTATCACAGTGTTTGAATTTGTGTTGACTGGTTTTCAGTTTCTGAGTTCGACAGCAGTCGTGCAGCTAATACGTATATCTTACGATGGGTGCTTGTCCCGAGTGCAATAAGTCAATCTCCAGAGGATCACTGGGCGCGTTTCCTGCAAAAAGTTTGGTGTATTTAGCCACTTATTATGCGTCAATGCAGGATTGTCAAAAAAAGCTTTCGATGACCTGAAAAAGGGATTAATTGATTTTATTTGCAGTAACTGCAATTGATCGAATGCTAGCGACATCTCTTCAGGTGTAGAACAAACCTCCTTGCTAATTTCCAGTACATATACGGACACTGTCGGCAAGGATCAGGTAGCTAACCCTTCACTGATAATAGTTTCACCCGCCTCTGTTACTGTTGCGGCCCTGCCGCCTGGATACATCGAGGCGACGTTGCAAGCACAGAGGGAAGCGGCCGTGCAGGCGCATTAATAGCGTAGAAACCTGTTTAAGGGTTTGGAAACCAAGCATCATCAGTGGATTTCTAAGATTAACACTAAGGTTCAGGAGTTTACGACAGATAGTTCTGAGAATTCTCGTAGAATCAATTTGCTTTTGCTTTGATATCCACGGGTTACCTATTGGGCCAAATGAGGATCTTTCATCGGTCCTGGAATCGGTTGCCAAGGCACTTAATGCTCCTTTTGCAAAAAATGACCTTCGGAATGTTTATCTCCTTCGTAAATCCCCAACATCCAATCCACTGCTTGCACCTATCATCGTTGCCAAGTTCAGCAGACAGTTGATGAGGGATAAGATAATCGAGCAGAGGAAAAAAGTACGAGACTATTCTACGACCAATCTTGGCTGGTCAGATCATGATAGAAGTCTTATTTTTATTCGTGAGACTTTGACGCCCTTCAATCAAAGGATCTACGCTTCGGCATTGGATTTAAGGAGACAAAAGAAGATTAAATATCTTTGGATTGCAGGAGGAAAGATCTTTTGTCGGAAGGATGATGGCACGCCTAGGATTTAATTGTCACTGCAACAACATATATAATGATTCCAATAGCAATTAAGCTGTCTACGGAATGGTTACACATAATGGTGTGATATTATTATTGCTTCGCTATTTGATGCCCGTTGGTGAATATACCTTCAATATTTTTAAGTTTTTTATACCTTATACATATGTATCTTCAGATAGAAAACTTGATCTCATATTTAAACTAGTAGCTTTAAATCTTGATTTTGGCCTTTTCGAGAATAATTGTATAATATTAGGCCTAATTGTGTATCTCGGATACCTGAATTATTCTAAAACCTATCCAATATTCACAGCTCTCCGGATATACAGATACCGACTTACTAAATCATGTCTACTTTTGTTGAGAATTTGTCTAGAGATCTACGCGACTGTTTTTGACATTGTTAATTATCCTTTCAGTATCTTCCTTACTTATATTAATCACCAATTTTCTAATTCTCTCAGGAACCTAGTTCAAACGAAGATTAGAGATGCGTTCAATCAATGAAAGTGTAGTGAGATTGCACATAGAGGAAAAAAGAGAACATTTGGCATCTGCTTAGAAGTTTACACCTAATCCCGCCCAAGTACGAATCTATAGATAGTAATTTTCCGATATTTAATGATTCTGACTTCTTTTTTTGATGACATCACGCCTGAAATGCTTTTCGAAAAAACACTTGAAATCAAATAGAATACCATTGGCACTAATGGAATGTCAATGAAATAGTACATTTCGTGACAAGTGTGGACTGACGGCTTTTTGAAACGAGTTCCATAAACATGGCGCGAGTTTCAAAAAGAAAAGCCGTCACTCCACAGGAGTCACGAACGATACTTTTCAGAACAAAATCATAAATGGCGTGATTTCATTGCCTCCATGTAAAAATGCAAAATCACGTTTTGAGTCGGTGAAGGTACGCATGAGCTCTGCTGCATTTTTGTTCTAACGGGCGTGAATGAGACAACAAAGTATAATGTGCGAAGCGATAGGAACACGCTATACTATTCGTCAGAAACATCGACTCACTAATCAGCCATGAATTCTCTTTCTATCTTTGTCTACCACGATCTCTCTCTAGCCAAACCTAGCGTTACGAAAATACTCTGAGCCCGGAAAAAAGCTCTTTTTTGAACTCTACGTCATGCCGTGCTTACCGAACCCTATTTTGTAACTCATCCAACGCACCGCCAGACGCCGCTCAAAAAGCGTGCTTTTCGTTTGTCTATGGAGGCATGAAAACACGCCATTTTTATGATTGCTTTCTGAAAATGATTAAATTTGCGCTTCCAACTATCTTTCCTATTCCTTTACATGTTTATAATGCTTTCCTATAGGTCGGTATCTTCCCAGATATCTGGAAAAGGGCTGTTATTTGCCCAGTTCCCAAAATTTCTAAACCTGCTTCCCCGAAAGACTTCCAGCCAATTTCTATTTTAAGTGAACTGCCCAAACCACTTGAAAAAATTGTGCACCTGCAGCTTTCCAAATTTCTTGAAATATCTAAGGCCATCGACCTGATGCAATCAGGTTTTCGGGCAAAACATAGCACTCTTACTGCTTCCCTTAAAGTAAAAACGGATCTCAAATTAGGAACGGATAATAGGGAGGTAACGATTGTTGTTCTGTTTGATTTTTTTGAGGCTTTTGATATGGTTAACCATACGTTACTTCTACAAAAGTTCTATTTTGATAATCTGCCTCATAGAATTTATTAATAGTAGTTGTGAGCTTTCTGAATGGTGGGAGATCAAGTGTGGGGTTCCTCAGGGCTCCATTCTAGTACGTTATCCTCTGGGCCTGGAAGAATGGACTTACTCTTAACCCGGAGAAAACTCAGGCAATTGTTAAGAGTCTAATCTTGCCCCATTTTGACTATGGTTGTTTAGTTTATGATGAATTGACCGACAATTTAAATTAAAAACTTGAGCCTGCATCGAATGTTTGTGTCCGTGTTATCTACAATTTGCCTAAAAACGAATACATAACTCCATACAGACTTAAGGCTGGCCTGCTTAATGTTGCCAAGAGAAGACAATTCTTTATGGGTAATTTGCTCTATACTACTTTTCAGAGCAAAGCACCTGAGTATCTATTGAAACTATTTCAATTTGTAGACAGAGACCTTCCAGCACAGTGTAAGCTTTATAAAAGACATTAAATCCTTAAGATTCCTTTTCACAGAACTTGTCAGCTTCAAAGATCATTTATAATAAGGGGTGCCCGGTTATGGAATGAAGTACCATACGATATCAGAAATGCAATTGCCCTGTATCATTCCAGGAACCTCTTTTGTCTATAATTTTCTCTTGAATCCCCAAAATGACCTAACACCCTTTCTGTATCTGTACCTGACGCTGGACGCCGACCCTCCGCTCATATCTCTTCGCAGAATGATTCTTTTATCTAACCCACAGCAACCTGGGCGATACATATCCTTGATCTTTGAGATGCTGTCTTGCTTTTTCATTCACAATCAAACCGACCCCTTGACTACCATGTGATTCATTATCTACTCCTGACCATATTCAAAACCGCATTTCGTCAATCAAAGTTTCAGCCGATTCCGCGGCTATTTTATTGTCTGCATTATTAATTGTTTAGATTGTTCACCCAACTACCACTTTTATGCGTGAAATTTGATTCGTGAGTCGAAATCATGTCCAAGTTCGGTACTGATTTATCGTATGGTGGAGAGTTTAGTTGTAACGTCAGTCCCACTAAAACTTCTGTTACTAGGGGGGGGGGGATGGAAACTGAGAGAGTCGCAATTGGTTGATATTTTATGCTAAGAAGGTCACCAGCCTTCAGCAGCGTTGTTTATTTTTCGAATTTTTAACAACTCTTAAAGTTCTTTTGGGTATCATCCCCCCCCCCCCCTCACCCTCCTCCTCATTACATGAACCGTGGCAGACTGAATTCTCATCGGACCGTTAAAATCAGTTCAAAATTCCCTCGAATACCTCAAAATAATTCAAAATCACCTGAATTTCATATCAATTTAATTATTTTTGTTTAGCTCTTAAATTCTCCAACAAATTTACGAATAAAGTGTTTTATTGCAATATGATTCATAATATGAAAATAGTATGATCCCTCCTCACCCGTATAATCAAAATAGTTCAATTTATGAAAATCGCAAACCTCACCTGAAGTTTCAATTCTGAGGTTTATTTGATCTTCAAAATTAATAGTAGTCAAGATAGTCATCTGGAAAAGCTGCCTCGATCATTTCGCTTTTTGTCTTCAAAGATTCCTGCCATTTGATAATCTGCACTTTTGTCTTCCGCTTTGTGATACTTTTTTTTATTGAAAGTGAATTAGATTGTTCGTGAACGGGAAAATGATTGCAAAATAATCGCTCAAGAATGGACCACATTACTGGGAGATTTTAATTTTATTTTTTAAGAATTTATAGTTTATTTGTTTTGGGATTCTGTAAAAGCGCGCTGTTGACTAGTTTTAAGATGCGCACATGTTGAATGCACATGTTGATGCGCACATCTGCTGGAAACGTACTCAAAAATTCTCCAAACCAATTTCTATATTTTCTTGTACTCTTATTATTTTGAATCAGAAAATAATTGACATTAAGGAAAATGCGAATTTTCGTAAATGATTTCTGAAATTTTTTAAAGTGAATTGCGAAAAATTAGATTCTATAAAACAGTATCGGATAGTTTCCGTTTGGATTTCGTTTGATTAAATTCAAAGAAAATTTTCGAAGAATAAATTTTTTTTAAATATTAATGTCTTATAAATGTAGCCATTTTAGATCTAATAGGAATTCGAAATGGAATTTTTAGAAATACCAAAAAGTTCTAAATTGTGAACTTAAAACTTATAAATTACAGATTTTGAATTTAAGGGCTTAAAATTGTAGAAATTTGAATTCGAACCATAACAATGCTGCTATTTATTTGCATTATTATTATCAAAAGCAATTTTTCCCGAGCGTATATATTAATACTATTGTTTATTAAAGTGACTAAAATAAGGAAAATGCAATTTTCATCCATAAGGAGTTCATACACTAGAGGATAAAAATGGGAAAAATCCGCGCAATATTCTCACGAAAATAGAAACTATTTGTTGATTGAATATATTGATTTGCTCCATACATATATGTATTAAATTTTCAGCTCCATACTAAGGGATAAAGCACGCGTAAATTTCTCTGTGAATCCCCACGTAAACTGAGGCAAATAGTTGCAAAGGAAGCTCCAATTTCAGGCGGAAAGTGGATCCGAAAATAAATTAGCAGAGTCGTACTTCGAAAACCGCGAACGAACGTGGCTTGGATCCAAACGCCATTAGTTACACGCGCTGCTAATTGGTGTAGAACCGAAGCTTCATCGCAGGTAATTATTCGAGTCGATGGTAGCCATTTCCCTAGTTTAAGTATAAAACAGCCACTTTATCCTTTCGTGTATTTATCCTTTCACTGCCTGTCTCCTTCTCCTTTTCTTCCTCTTCCGTCTCCTTCTCCTTTTCTTCCTCTTCCTTCATTTTTCTTATTGAAAGAACTTTTTTGTCGAATTTACAATCAATTATGAATTACAATGACCACAAAGGATTTCATAGAGAGCTGGAAAACCCAGGTAGGTAGTCGTTACTCAAGGGTCTTAATGTCGTTTTCTTCTTAATCAAGTTGCCGTAATTTCATCTCCTCACAACAGCCTTGCCGCTACTTTCATTAACGAGTTTCTCTTTAATGATTAATTTAAGAAGGGCTTGTTGCTCGACACAAAAGCCTCTCTTCTCGCTATTAAGAGGCCAAAAAGTCCTTGAATTCGATTTTAATTTATGTATTAACTATCGCTTTATTGCTAATACTTATACAGTTTTTCGTTATCGAAATTGGAATCAAGTCTATTGACAGAGATACAAAAAAAAAGAAAAAGGAACACTAATAGAGAAGATTTTTTCTATGATTGGAAAAGGCTAAAGATATCAAATAAGGGTGGGAAAGTAGAATCATGCAGTGATAAAGCTAACACGATTTGTCTTCATGATATTAGCTTAGGAGTCAAATAGAAGCAGGAATAAAATTAAATGACAGAAATAAAAGTGATAATCGTAAAACGAGTAAGACATAAATATGTGAGAAATTCTCCACATATTGAGCAGCTTTGAAATAAGAACATTGATCAATACAAAAATTTCAAAATTATATTTTGTATTTTCCATATTCCTCTAAGGCTTATTATTTGATAAGGCCTGAAAAATGTAAACCAACCAGAAAAAAGAGACAATAATTATAAATTACTAAAACAAACAGAATTTCAAAGAAAATAAAATTAATATCAAAACATTACAATACTATATTTGATGATATTAAAATCTGCTTATATAAACCAAAATTATTTATCTTAAAATCTCACTTTCCATTATACCTTTTTTAACTTTACTGTCGTCTAATTTATATTTGTATCATTCATTCATTTAGCTTTATTTCGAAATATGAAAGTCATTACAGCAGTTACTTCGATGGATTCTAATGAAAATATGCAACGTTTCCTTGGACATTTTGTAAGAGAGTGATGAAAATTCTTAATTCTTTTTGTTGAAGCTTGGCAGATAAATGGTTGAATGTTTTTTCTTTAAATTGACACTAATATCAAACTCAGCAAGCTATTCCTCGTAGTAGAATAATAGCCGATGTATCGATGTGATTACAAACATATTTTCGTGGACATTCATATTTCAGTACATGCATATATGAATGGTTGCCTATACTTGGCTCAAATCAAAATATTATAGTGATGCAAATTATACTTTTTGGGATAAGTTTAAAAACCAGTAGGCATAAATTAAAAAACATTCCATTATATATATATATATATATATCAGACATGTGTGCTGACGCTTCAAAAGAACTGTGTATGCACTTAGTACTGTTTTATTGTGATTTGCGATAGTAAAATCACTTTTTTTACGTAGATCATGCCACGAAATACTCAAAGGAAGATTTTTGACAATTTTGTTGCAATACAATCAATAGTTTTGACAACGGGCTTTGAATAAATTGAAAATTGAGTTTTATTTCAATGACTTTTTAGTTTCCTAATAGAAGATTGGTTTAAAATTGCACCGAATGCTGTTACATATCAAAAAAACCTCTTAGAATGGAAAATAGTAGATTTCGTGCCAGAGGGAGAAATTGCACGGGTTTTCCTTTGGCACACACTTTATTTCCCATAACACGCGCATCGAAAGCCGAATTTCCGATGCACTTGTTACGAAAAATATCGTACATAGGTAGGGGCGAAAGGCATTTGACTTTCGTTTCCGATATGGACAACTGATCAACTCGACAGATGGAAGGCCAACAATCCACAAGGAGCAATTTCTGTAAATTACGATAACGTCTACAATTTATATTAATATCAAAATATCGATTTCCGAAACCTTAAGTGAAACCTTTTGGTTCTAAATGAATATCCCCCAAATGAATATCCCATGAATATCCCCCAAATTTCACTTCACATAAGTTTCATTTCACTGAAAATGGAGTTACCAGAAAGCCATTCGTCATAATTCGTATTTATCCGAAATTCCATTACACCTAATTTGCATGTATCATAAATTATATTTACGATCATTTTCACTTAACCTCATTTCAAACTGCCGTTCTCATCATTCCCACTTCACTAAATTATCATGACAGAGAAATTTCATTCGTACTTAATTGCAGCCGCTGTACAAAAAGTGACGCGAAATTCAAATTCAGCCAATCACAATTTGTTTTTTGGATTTCGCGCCGTTACTTTTATGGCAGAAGGCGTATGCAATTTAAAGCAAATGGAATTTCTCACATTATGATTCGTGGAGTGGGAATTAGGAGAAACGGAAATTCGGGTAAATGAATATTAGGTTAAGTGGCTATTCGAAAAAATTATTATTCTGGAAAATGACAATTCGGTCAAATACAAATTTTGTTGAAAAAATCGGTTTATTATAGTCAAACTTTTTTCATTAACATAATTCAAAGTTGAAGAAAGGACAGAAACGATGTGTTGATTTGAGACGAATTGATTGACCTACATTATTAATACATTTTATTGAAGAGTAAGGAAGCTATGGCAATGCATAATATTTGAAAAAACGGTGTTTTATAGTAAAACTTTTTTCTTCAACATAATTCAAAGTTGATGCAAGAATATGAAAGATTCATTGGTTCGAGACGAATCGATTGACCTATAATATTAATACATTTTATTGAGCAATATAGAAGGTATGGTAATTTATATATTTTGAAAATCGGTTTTTTATAGTGAAACTTTTTTCATCAACATAATTCACAGTTGATGCAAGAACAGAAAGGATGTATCGATTCGAGTCGAATCGATTGACCTATAATATTAATAAATTTTATTGAAGAGTAAGGAGGCTATGGTAATGCATAATATTTGGAAATACTGTTTTTGTATAGTAAAACTTTTTTCTTCAACATAACTCAAATTAGATGCGAGAATACAAAGATTCCTTGGTTCAAAACGAATCGACTGAACTATAATATTATTAGGAGAAAGTGGGGTATAGTGTCAGTGCGAGGCATGACGACTCTTGCAAATAATGCTCGTGTTTGTTCACTTTCATATCAATTCTTATTGTGACATAGCTTTCTTTGGTACTAAAGAAAGCTATTTTATGTAAAAAAACTAATATAAAACTCAAGAAAGACGAGCATTATTAGCAAGAGTCACCGTGCCCCGCACTGACACCATACCCCACTTTAAACCTAGATTTTATTCAATAGTAGGGAAGTTATAGTAATTTATATATTTAGAAAATCGGTTTTTTATATTCAAACTTTTTTCATTAACATAATCCAAATCTGATGCAAAAACAGAAAAGATGGTTTGATGCGAGTTGAATCGATTTACCTATGATATCAATACATTTTATCATAGAGTAGGAAACCCGGTAAGAAGAGGAGAATTCGAAAAAATTAATACTTTAATATTTAAACGAAAGAGTGAGCATTATTTAATTTTTTTGAATGTGCTAATTTTCCATCTGGAGAAGTGCCCAGCGAAAGAATAGGTTCATCTCCGAAACCAATTCTTTTCTATTTCCTTTACGAACGCCAGTTGTGTTGTGTTCCATACAGGCGAACATATTTTCCATTTTTTTAATTCCTCCTAATGCGAGCAGTAGACACACCTCTCAAGGTTATTTTTAATTCCATACTTACATGCTGTATTTTGGATTAATTTAATTCTTTCTAATCCGTCCACAAAATGCGTGCACTTACATGATTTCTATTCCTCCGTGTGCAACATAAGTTTCGAAATTTCAATTTTTTATGTCATGGTTATTTTTAATTTCATACTTACATGCTTTATTTTCGATTATTTTAATTCCTTCTAATTGCAAGTTGGCTACTAAACATCTCCTTTCGTTCCCTAAACCCTAACAACGGTTTCAGATGTTTAGCAGTCAAGTTGCAAAAATTTACCCTAAACCAAAAATCCAAATTCAAACCAAAAAAAAGGTAGGCAAGAAATTTCAAAAATTTGATTTCGACTATGCTGGATAGATCGTTTTTTGGCTCCGCATACTTTTTTTGTGGTTATGTAATCCATGCAGTTATGGTAATTTATATATTTTTTAAATCGATTTTTATAGTAACAATTTTCTCATTCTAATAATTTGAAGTTGTTGCGAGAATAGAAAAGTTGTGTTAATTCAAGACGAATCGATTGAACAATAACATTGATACATTTTATTAAAGAGTAAGGAAGCTATGGTGATGTATAATATTTGAAAACACGGTTTTTTACAGTAAAACTTTTTTCACTAAGTTATGCTCATTTATAATATTTGAGTCATCTGTTTCAGACAGAAACACTTTTTTCATCGCCATAATTCAAAGTTGACGCATGAATAGAAAAGCCTTTTTTATCATAAACTTTTAAATAGAATGATTCGGATAATTTTTGTAAAGAAATCATAAAGCTGGGAAAGGGATAGGGTGCGATAGAGCCCCATTACCCCATGTGGGTAAACTTTACCCGCACATCTCGGTATTTTTCTGGTTTTACCCACGCTTGTGGGGAACTTTTGACAGTTCTAACGATTCGGCAAAACAGCCTTTATGAAGCCGCACTTATCCGATTTGCCTGTTACACCAACCATCAGCTAACTTCACTTCAGCGATTCAAAGCTAGTGACTTCCAACTTTCATGACCGTGGTGACAACTTTCATGAGAACAAAAGACAGTTTCTGCCCATCGAGGGTAATATTTGTGTTTTACCAATACGAACAGGTAAAAATACGAAATTACCTGCAACACTACTTACCCTAAGTTTTTTCTGTGCTGGTATTGTGCTCAAAAGTCGAATATTTCCAAACTGTCTCGGCACTCGTGTGGAAAAGTATGTTTTATCGCACGGACTCATCATCGGCCGTTGAATCGACTACATTTACTGTTTTACGCCAAGCCCCGAAATCGCATGCTCCTTCGCGGTACGTTAATAAATTCATCTGTTAACCAAGTAAGGGACTAGTCGATTCCCAACTTGCATAATTACCGCGCATTTGGTTAACAATGTATTATCTTTGAATTGGGAAAACATTTTAAATACATACTTCAAAGTTATTTGATGATATACAAGTGGGGTGAATTGATGACAAGTGGTAATGAGGGGGTTGATAATGGTTTTTGGTTCATTTGCAGAGTGGCGTAAAGGAGCGCATTTCAGATCCTATCCGAAAAGCACTTTATCAACTTTTATATTGCAAATAAATTTATTTAGTAATATCAGCGTCAGCTTATCGATGAAAAGTGGTAATGAGAAGGTTGAGTATGGTCTTTTCTTAATTTTGAAAGTGGCGCATATGAGCGCATTTGAAATCCTATTCTTCGTGTTCACCTTCGACTAAACGCTTTTTTTGCGGGTCTTCACTTTGCGAAATGTTATGACCTCCATATATTGGGAATTTTCGAAATATTTAAAAAAAATTTGATAACCCATATGAGCGCATTGCAAAGCACATATGAAATTCCCTTTATCACTGCGAATTAAAAACTTCTCATTTTGTTGCTCATCACTTTGCAAAATGTTATGACCTCCATATCTTGGGCCATTTTCAAGACATGCAGAAAATTTGTATGGCGCATATGAGCGCATTTGAAACCTCATATGACCGTCCCTTCATCACTGCGGATTGAAAACTTTTTATTTTGGTGGTCTTCACTTTACAAAATGGTACGACCTCCATCTCTTGGGCAATTTTCAAGATATGCGGAACATTTCTATGGCGAAAATGAGCGCATTTGCGGCGCAATTCAGTGGGCTATAAAAAAACCCGAAAATTAAGAGTGGGTGGGGGCTGGTGTAACTGACCTCAAAAAAAGTCCAGTAATATAATTTTTCACTAACTTTTTGCACTAAAGAAATATATAACCCTTTATCGCTTCAACATTTATAATTGTACAAAAAATTCATAAAACTGTTTGACTCTTGGGACCGGTCATAACGTACACCCTTAACGAGCCCCCTCCCAACCCGTGCTGGCTCCCACCCCGAACGGGTGAGTAGTGGCATCCAACCCTTCTGCTACCACCCACCAGTTAAAACTCGAAATCAGATTGAATATAAAAATTATCCGCGTTTTAAAAGATGCAGTTTTAAAACTAGTTTTGACTAAATTCGGAAATTAACAGTAACATATTTAAAAAACGAGACAACTAGATTAATCCGTTTTTCCTTAAGTAACTTACATTCTGGGATTGAACATAGGGAATAATGCATGGAATAAAGTCAAGTGTACAATCAAAAATGATATAAAGGGATAATTTCTCGCATCCCTAGCAAAACAAAAGTGCAGCTCTCGGGACCTCGCGGTTTTCCACAGTCGTCTATTAAAGTGAATACATAAATTCCTACTGTTGTTTTAGGTGAAAAGCACCGCTAGCAAAGGCAATATAACCCGACGTGTTTCTTTGTGCTTTACGGCCGTCGCTTGGCGTCTACCGTAAATGGGCTAATAAACAGGAGGCCGGGTCTAATACCTACAAGAGGGCGAGAGGGGGGAACGAAGGGGGCTAGAGGGGGCTGAGAAAGGGGCTAGCAGGGTTGCTGAATCAGCCGCCTACGCCCTGCTCCGACAAGCCCTCTACTCTTCCTCTGCCTCTGCTTCGAACTCGGTGTCACCCCTCCTTCGTCTTATCCAGCTTTCCACTGGTATCACAAGCTACCTACCCCTCCAACCACGAAGCCAGTCTGCACACTATGGCAATTCGCGAAGCTAACAGCAGCTCGCGCTAGCCCGCCACTAGACCGCATACACCCCGAGAATCGGTGTGATATACGAGACGAATTAATAACACCAGCCCTATATAGGTATACGTATGCGTATCTCAACGTGGATAGGTACGTGCAAAGTAACGCGCACGGATTACGGGGATGGCGATATACCGACCGCCAATTTTACGAGGGAAAGCGAGATTCCAAGCTAAAGCTAAAACGTTTTTAGGGTTTCGTAAGAAATTCATTCGTGACATGTTTCACATGTCGCTGCGCACGGTGAGTCTCAACCAAGTTCAACTTAAAAGTCTAGTTACTCAATGGTACTTTGCGGAATACATGTCTGTTACATGAAACTTACTTTGCATTAAAAACGGGGTAAAAAGTCTAATGAAATGTTTTTGTAAAATGATTAGGTTAAGTTCTATGACGGGTTTTGTAGTGTCAAACAGTGCTTTTCACCTGAAGGGTTATTGAAAAGCTTGAGTACTCGGAATTTCTTTGCAGGATATGATTTTCTGTTGGCCCACTAATATTTTCAGTAAAAAATAAAAGTAATCGCCCGAGGACTTTTTTGAAGAAGGAAAGTTTGAATTTTTTTTTAATTCCTAAATTTTTTCCCTGAAGGGTATTTTACATTAAAAATGTAATGAAAAAGTTCCATTAAATATTTATGTAAAATTATTACCCACAGTTCCATGGAAGTTATCTTATACTTCTGGACACTATACAAAAACCATTACAGAACTCAACCTAATCATTTTACAGAAATATTTCACTGGACTTTTTTTCTTAATTTTTCATGCAAAATAACTTACATGTAACATCATTTAAAAATTTCAACAAAAATTTCTAGTTTCAAAATTTGATTTTTTTAAAAGCCCTCTAATGATTATTTTAATTTTGTGCTTAAATTGTCCATATTTTATTACATACTTGTATTCCGTAGAGTACCATTCAGTTACTAGACTTTCAGGTTGAACTTGATTGAGACTCACCGTGTGCTATATTGACCCCTTGTGCAAATTATGTGTTTCTATACAAAATACAAACTTTTTTGGTTTTGACCCCTGTTTACTATACAATTTTAATTAATTCAGCAAACGCTTCGCACACAAAGAAAGACCCTCTTCCGTTTCACATATGGAACTTTAATTAATCAGTTCAATTTTTTATTAAAATCATTTTGCTTATAACATTCGATCCCGCCCAGTTTTATCATGTCTAATATGGCTTCTTGAAACTTATTTAGAAATTGCTGTGGGGCACTTTATAACAAATTTTCTTCATATATTTTATCATGAATATTTTTTCCCAAAATGGCTAACTTTGATTTCAAAAATTCATATAGTTGTACGTAGCAGAATTTTTTTGTTGGATTTCATGTTTTTTTTTGTATTCAAAAAATAAATGAAAGAAGTACAATCCATTAATTTAATTTAAATTACTAATTTCCTGAATATGAAAAATTAAATTATTTGTTTAAATAATTTTCGTTAGAGAAGGATTGAATTGGTGGTTTTGATGGATTTTTTTGTTTTAATCTCACAGCTTCTAAGATATTAACCTAAAATCCCGCTTAGACTTTTTTTTAATGGTTTGTCAGTCAATTGCCAAGTTGAATTGAAATTGGTTGAGAATTGCGCTGACAATCCACAAATGGTCTAAAATAATGATCATTCCAAATAAGGATTCTTGGTATCTTTTTTTTCTACTTGGCGTAGAATAGCTACCACAAATCTTGATTTTATAAATATTTTTTAAGTTTATTTTTGTTTGTTTATATTACTATATAGTCATAAGAAGGTCATGCGACTTTTCCAATGCGTTGTTTCCATCTTATTTTGTGAGATTGTACGATTCCTGTCCATCAATTATTTTATTTCAATTCTTTATTTTTAATTTTATTTATTTGATTTTATTACTTTATTTTTCTCGGATTCAAATTTAAATTGATTAATCGCTATCGCTCTATTTTGAATTATTAGAGCTTCACTTGAATTTCAGTAGAACTTCACAGACAATAAAGAGACAGTTAATTTTTAATCAATTTTCCGAACAAACAATGTCACTAATTCGTTATTCGCTCTTGATTAATAATTCGTTAAATGCTATATAATTGAATCAGTGCCTGACTGAAATTTTCAAAAATTAGAAATCGGAAATTAAAACTTGAATTATCAACAACAAATGTTCAACGAAAAGTGCGTAACTGTTTTACTAGTACGTCAGAAAATGAAGCTGACTTGTAATAAAAAGTAATATCACTTCATGCAAACTAGGGTACTACCCTCAGAAGGAAATAAGTATCCTCTGTAAAGAATGGAACGTTATATTATGTTCCTTTTTCTTCTCAAGAGAAGATGTTTTGTAATATATTAGAATTTCAAAAAAAAAATTAATTAGTTGAATTATACGTTCCTCAATTAAATAATGTATATATATACACCTTAGCATACCGTGACCGCATATTATGTCAAGAATATCAAGACCTTAAAAGAGAGCTGCAACGACTGTACCCAAAATATTCGGTTCGATTAATTGTCTTTGTGATAGGTGCTTTCGGAGGTGCGAAACTATCACTGGTTCGTATCCTTAAGAGCCCTGGAAATCGAGTGTAAATCGTAGAAATCGTATTCAGGCCAAACGGCGGAGCCATTTTGTCTGATTGTTTGTATAAATAATCTAAAGGGTATAAAGACTCTCGGTACAGGGCGTTTTTTTCGAAGAAAAATCTATTTTTCATGCAACAATGAAAATA
>CAKNXH010000199.1:584100-614789 GCA_932178445.1 Andricus quercusramuli | reverse complement strand
TATTTTCATTGTTGCATGAAAAATAGATTTTTCTTCGAAAAAAACGCTCTGTACCGAGAGTCTTTATACCCTTTACATTATTTATACAAAAAATCAGACAAAATGGCTTCGCCGTTTGGCCTGAATACGATTTCTACGATTTACACTCGATTTCCAGGGCCCTTGAAGCCATACCCGCGTGCCAAAAATATGCCAAGGCACTTGCGAGATAGATGCAGAAAGCTATCACCCTTGGGTCGCTTCGTGTCCTCAAGAGACACGAGGGTTTCGCCGGCTTGTCGTTGTGATTTCGTCGTGCCCTGTGACCACCCATCTCACGGTTGTGAGACGTGGCCATAGGTGTGTTTTAACGCGGTTCTACTGGGGGCTATTGACATTTTTTAGATGGAAGTTGCTCTTAATGGGACCCTGCGGTGGTGGTTCAACTCTTTTTTTTTTAAATGATATATAATGTATTAGTTGATGACAGCATATTAAGGAATAATTGATTTGACAAGAATCGACTGACCTATAATATTAATACATTTAATTGAAGGGTAAAGATGTTACGGTAATATAAATATTAATAAAATTTGTTTTTTTACATTAAAACTTTTTGTTTAACATAATTCAAAGTTGATATGAGAATGAAAAATACTTCTTGATTCGAGTCAAATTGATTGACATATTTGCCTCATTTTCTAACATCCTGCTGTAGCAAGTTATGGACTTTTTGCTACAAGATGGTATTTACCAATATTTTTAGGGTGATTTCAAGACACAAAAATGAAAATCAAACTGTGTTCAAATCATCTTCAAATCGTTGAAGGAACTATGAAATATTTGAGCAATTTTCCTGAAATAATCCTGGGACTTTTATTCTGGTCTTGGACCACAGGTTAAACATATTTTTGATTTATTTTCAAATTGCGAAACTATTTTCACACCAAATTAATAAAAATAAGGCAGTGAGATAACAGCTACAAAAATATTTTATTTCTTTGGGCCACCCTAATCAACAGGTTAATTTTCAGCGCCCTTCCCTTTAACTTTTTTTGTGAAGGGTGAACAATAATCATAAAAATGTTTAAACTATAGTATCAAAACTCCCTAAAAAAGTCAGTATGCATAAATCAGGAATCCGAACGTTTTAGCTAGGACCCAAGTTTAATAGATTCCGATTTACAGTAGGAATTGAAGTAGAACACGGTCAATGTTACTAAAACGATGAAAAAGAGGTGTATAGAAACATGAAATCTTTCAATAAAATACCTATCGTGCAAAGAAGAAGATCACCAGCTGTGCAATGTGCATGAGTAAAAATCCAAGAGTGGAATGATTGCAATGTCTATGTGCTCTGTACGGAAGAGATTTTCGCTTCTAAAAGAAGAAAAGGCACCAGAGACACAACTATATGCATCAAGTCATTCCGTTACCTCGTGCATTCAATAAATCAAGAGTGTCGAAACACGCAGTTATTGATTGTGATGGTCGAAGACTTTCAGTTTCATAGACCACATGTTGGGAAGTTCGATCTTCGTCTGCCGTTCGTGACAAGCATTCGGTTTCTGCCATTCAGTTTCAAGCACGCCGCTGAATTCATCATAAACATTGTTAAAATTAAACTGCATTGAATCAAACCAGTTAACAATTGCCTCGTGGCGAAATGACCATGAAGTTTTCAATTGTATTCGCATGGAAAATAAACAATTTTGATAAAATTCCGGAGAAAATCGGAAAATTAGAGGTGGGCCTAGTAATGCTTACGAAATGCCCCTATAAAATAATTTTAAATACATTGTTACGGAAGGCATGAAGGTCAAAAGGTAGTATAATAATACTGCCCTACACGAGAAAAACAGACGCAACATTTTAACAACAAAAAAGTTTCCCGTATCAACGGCCTCGTGAGAATAAGCTTCGCTTGACTATCATCATTAAAATCAAAATTATGAATTATCTAAAATAAAAAATGATTTGAACATTTAAAATTACAGAAGCTGAGAAAACTGACGAAATACAATGAAGAAATATATGGATAGTACTTTGTGTTGACTGAAAATTGTAAGAGAAGTAAAATACGTCAAATACAAATGCGGATATTTTATCTGGCAAAAGTCGTCGAGCATGCTTCTTATTACAATATAAAAACTCTGCTTGTGCTTTACGTAAAGTTCTAAGTTGTAAACATGTCGAGTTGAACAAAGATGTCCGGTGGAAGATATTCGCAAACCACTTCGACTAAACATTATATTGTGCTTTGCGGAGGTCTTCTCGTATATTGACGTTTGACGCTCGATAACTTATTACAGTCAGAATCTCTGCAAGTAACTTTGTGTGTTTCTTAACTGGGATTAGATTCCAGAAAAAAACCGCAAATCTATTTTCTAATAGAAATTGTTTGAATAATCAGTTTATAATTATAAAATAGGTAAGCCCAAGTGCTTTTTCCTGAGAGTACTTGCATTACGTTATTATTAAAATGTGTCCCTGCATAATATATACTAAAGTTCTTGGCTCAAATGTTTCTTTTAATATCTTCATTTAACCCACACTGTACTTAAATAATCTATTTTTTGCAACGCCCACCTCGAAAGTTGGTACTTCAATGTCTCCACGGAACTTCTATGTGGCCTAGCGTTGTCGCTCTGTACTGGTCTTCGTCCATGCCCAGAATATCATGTCTTTTTTTGGATTTTTTTCGCCAAAAGGTTCAGTTGAAAAAAGTAACGTTCGCCAGTGTTACTCTTTTCAATAGAACCGTTTGGCGAAAACAAATCCAAACTAGCTGTGAATTCGATCTCGAGTGTTTCCACTTTGTTTGTATTTATAATTATATGGTGCTCATTTCACGAGCACTTTGCTTCCCGTTAGCAAATGTATTTGCTTCCTCATAGAGGAAGCATTAGTTATTTTTTTCAATAATAGACAAACCAAAGTCTTCATTTTGCTCAATTTAAAAATAGAAATTTACCAAAAATGAAAAATTACATCCCTTTCCCAGCATTATGATTTCTTCACAAAAATTGCCATAATATTACTCTATTTGAAAATTTATGATCAAAAAGTCTTTTCTATTCATGCATCAACTTCAAATTATGTCGATGAAAAAAGTTTTTCTGTTTGAAACTGATGATTCAGATATAAATAAGCAGAACTTCCCTAATATTCAATAAAGTGTATTATTATTTTTATGGATCAATCGATTTGCCTTGAATCAAGAGATTTTTTCCGTTCTTGCATTAATTTTGAATTATGTTACTGAAAAAAGTTTTACTATGAAAAACCGTGTTTTCAAATATTATGCAATTTCACAATTTCCATACTCTTCAATAAGATGGATTAATATTATATGTCAATCGATTCGTCTCGAATCAACACATCTTTTCTGTTTTTGCATCAACTTTGAATTAAGTTAATGAAAAAATTTTTAATATAAAAAAATGATTTTCAAAATATATAAATTACTATAACTTCCCTACAATTTGATAAAATGCAATAAAATTATAGGTCAATCGATTCGTTTCGAACCAAGGAATCTTTTATATTGTTGCATCAACTCTGAATTACGCTAATGAAAAAAGTTTTACTATAAAAAACCGATTTTCAAAATACATAAATTACCATAACTTTCCTACTCTTTGATAAAATGCATTATTATTATAGGTCAATCGATTCGTTTCGAACAAAGGAATCTTTTATATTGTTGCATCAACTCTGAATTATGCTAGTGAAAAAAGTTTTACTATAAAAAACCGATTTTCAAAATATATAAATTACCATAACTTTCCTACTCTTTGATCAAATGCATTATTATTATAGGTCAATCGATTCGTTTCGAACCAAGGAATCTTTTATATTCTTGCATCAACTCTGAATTATGCTAGTGAAAAAAGTTTTACTATAAAAAACCGATTTTCAAAATATATAAATTACCATAACTTCCCTACTCTTCAATAAAATGTATTAATATTATAGGTCGATCGATTCGTCCCGAACCAAGGAATCCTTTATATTCTTGCATCAACTTTGAATTATGCGAATAAAAAAGTTTTACTATAAAAAACCGATTTTTAAAATATTATTGAGTGCTAGAAAAAAATGCAATGAATACTTTGAGAAATCCTTCGGTCAGTTTCAAGATATTAGTGAGGAAAATAAGCTCTCCAAATTTCATCAATTTATTTGCAACCGTTTTCTAGTTATCGTGTTCACAAAAAAGCGTGACATCCATAAATCCACACATCCACACACACACACACATCCGGACAATTGCTTAGAATGTTGTATTAGACATTTTTAAATTAGGTAGGCTTTAATTAAATGAATTTAAAATTTTTGAAAAATGTCACCATTACAAAGCTTCCTCTATGAGGAAGCAAAAAAGGGATGAAATTCTAGGCAGGGACGAAGACCAGAACAGCACGACAACGCTAGGCCACATAGAAGTTCCGTGATCCGTCAAACCATAGAAGGATTGAAATGAGAAATTTTGCCGCATCCAGCTTACACTTTCGGACATTGTCCCGCGAGATTACCACCTTTTTCGCTCGTTACAAAACAGCTGAGCTGTTTTGCTTAAATTACAATTGAAGCTGAAGTGCGAAAAATAGTGGATGACTTTATAGCGCCAAAAGATCAAGCTTTCTTTCGCCACGGAGTCCATCAATTATTATCTGAGCGTTCGCGAACAGTAGTAGAAGCCAGTGGCCACTATATTAATTAACATTAGCATTTTGTTAGATTTTCATAAATAAAAAAAAGTTGCTTGAAACGGGTAGAACTTATTTGTACACCTAATAGTTTAAAAGGGGCAGTTTATGGCACAGAACATTAATGATGCGCATGGGGCAAAATAACGAATGCGCATGCGCATAGGACGGTAAAGTGCACTTTCTCTGCCTAGGCCAGTACACCACCTCTCCACCAAGAATGACCTATATTGCTGCTTTAAAGCACATACGAGAGAGCGAGGAAGCCGTACTCGTGTTACATAAATTTAATTCTGACGTAAACAGACAAATACTTATGGAACACACTTTGAAGTAATTTTTGAAATCCTTGAGTATAAAATATTGAACTCTACTCTCGATATTTATCTTCTACTTGATATAAGTGCTATCTGTGAATCTCAAATATTTAGAAAATGGTGTTAATATTACTGAAAAACTTTCATTTTAAATTTGTAGCTTGGGGCAGATGCGTGACAAGACATTTTCCGTATTTTTACATTCTCATCCTAATGAGAAGGTATTGGTTTTATGTGAAAAATGACTTTCGCGGATTCCATCAAATGTCGACGTTTTGAGACCCCCTGAGTCAGAAAAAATAGTTTTTACGTCGGTGTCTGTCTGTCGTTGTCGTCGTTGTCGTCGTTGTCGTCGTTGTAGTCTGTAAACACGATAACATTTGAAAAAATTATCCGATTGGATTGCCCCTTGGCACACTTCACAAGAGTGTGGAAAGAAAGGACGAGTTCGTCAGCCAGCTATTTTGGACGAAATTTCGAAAAGTTAGAGCATTTTTGACATTTTTGTGACCATTTTTTTTCGAAATTTGACATTTCTACTTACGGATCTTCATAGCACATGAAAATTCGAACAATTTATCCTCATGACTTTTTTCGATAAAAGTAAAATTGTCAGAGCTATAGGATTTTCAAAATCCAAAAAAACAAACGAAAATTAACATTTTGAGCCAAATAACGCCCCGTGTGGAAATAATTTTTGGCTGACTGGAATTATCCTAGCGCCAGTACTGGATTAATCGTGGCTGACTATTTACGCCAGACTAGCTCGGCGGTCTTTTGGCGCTATCTATACTTACTAGATAGCAAATTCCATTACGCAGTTCTGTCGAGACCCACTAATGTCGCTAGCTAGAATTCAAAATCGTATCAATATAGAAATTCTGTCTAAAATCTAGCTTGACTCTAGAAAGTAGTACTATTTGGACTTAGAAAAAGCAGGCATCAACGAGCAACTTGAAGTTTCACCAGTCTTGCGAACGTTGCTACAGTGCACAAATCGAAAGAAATAGAAATAATTAAATTGCCCATGTTGTCAGTGCTGTAGTGTGTTGTCATTGCAGAATTTGTAATTTAATTCATCATTAAGTAAGTATTTCATTTATAAATATTGTTTTAAATCATTATTAATTATGAATCAAACTGATTTATTCATATATGTGTAAGATTATACAGCTTATAGTTGGTACAATCCTCGAAATTGGTAGAATTATTTCCTAGCCTAAAAATGTATACTATAGTCCCTGAGAAATGAAATGAATATACAAATTTTGTTATTAAATGTTAAATTATAACTTGCTAATTAATTTAAATATAGAAGGAAAATAAAACTAATATTTAGGAATTTATTTCATTTTTAGCCATGCATGAGCTTATAGTTACTTGCTGCTTTTGCTGACACTGCAGAATTGGTCTGACACTACATTGCGTATTGGCGAAATATTGAATAATAGTCAAAGTTTGAATTTGAGTAAGTAACTTTCTCGTTCTTATTACATATATCTATATATACATATAGCACTCACGTACATTGCAATCTTGTATTTCCTAACCTTAAGTATCACCCTTGCAAAATATCAAGGATTTCATTATTAGTATATAATAAACTGATACACTGATATATTTTCGGTAAAAAGTCGTTCTTGTTTATAATTTATAATTATTTACTCTAATTTATCATACAAATTCTTTGAAAACTTTATAGATTTATTGTAACACTGTAACCGCAATATTCATATTATAAGTGCGAAATATAATAAAATATTACATATCTAAAAATTGTTCTATTAGTGCTTAAGAGTCAAATATTCTTTTCATTGTTGGCAGTTAAAATTTAATGGACAGGAGAAAAAGAAAACGACTCCAAGGAAGAAACCGCGTGAGAAAATTTAGAGACCTTTCTAAGGCTGCAAATCGTCTCAGTTCCAGAGAATCCAGCTCATCCAAAACTTATCATTAGATGACGGTAATAACCAGGATTTATATGGTTAGAACACTTTTTGGTAAGATATTTCATTCAAAGTACCAGTTTTTTGTTATAACTGTATCCAAAACATTTTAAACCGTTGACAAGAATTTGTCTTATATGTCTGATCATCTTTCGCTTAAATTAAACATTAGAGGATAGAGGTGAGTGAAAATGCTGAAATTAATCGAATCGTTCCGGTCCAGTAAAAAAAAATCTTGTGGGTTGGCATCCAATAAATGTGATTGCCAAAAAGTTGATCAGCTTACGACCCAGTAACGATCTAATTTTCTTTTGAATGATCAATGTTTTCTAAAATTATCAAAAGCACGTTATTTGATTGAGTTAAGTGCACTTTTTTTTGAAAAAGTTGTTAATCTGGAATCTGAAATTTCTTCAGCTTGATCCAAAGAAACATGGTAGTGTTATTTTTTTATGGGAAGTATTTCGCCGTCATTTAAAAAAATGTATATATTCTTTTTCAATTTTTAAATCCAAAACCCGAACAGAAAATATTAAACGATTTTCAATTTGTTTAGAACTTTTTTCGGACGCCAACCCAAAAGTTGTTTACACTGGACCGAATGAATTGATTTAATTTTAGCATTTTCACTCCGCCCTATCAAACGTGCAGTATTTTAGTTTTAATTAATTATTTATTCCCATACTTGCTGGCCAACGAAATATTTTGGCATTTCAGTAAATACAATATTTCTAAGACAATCAACCACTTATTTTTCCTGACTACTAATGTTACACTTGTTATATTATATTATGCATTTTTGATTAAATTCCATTCAGGAACCTTCGTAGATTAATTCTACGAAGTTTTATACTATTTTTGAAATTGACCTTTTCTCTGTAATCAAATAATTTTCATCATGCAGGTGGAAGCGTTGAAAATTTTGCTCCGACTAACGGAGAGAGAATTTCATTACGCCTTGGGACCAGTTTTAACAAAAGCTGTCGATTGGGACGGGTATCGAGCGTTGAGATCTAAAAAAATTAAATTGGAAGACGTAACTGTTATAGTTATTGATCAGAATGCCGGAATGCTTGAATAAATCTGTTAAGTGACAATAAGCAAATTTATTTATAGATTTTTAAGGTAATTAATTTCTGTCACAAGATCTCATATGAGCTATATTCCAATTTTTTCATAAATCTGGAATTTATTTATATTCTCAATACAGGTCACAGTGACATTTTGTCAGAAATTGTATAATCATTAAAAAGAAATATTAAATTTACAATCTAGGTTGCATCCAGGTCTGCTAGATTTGGCTAGATTCGCTAGAACGCGTCAGTACAGCCGGCTTAGATAGCGGCTGGTCGATTGGAGCGTTACATTTGCGCACCGCCCCAGCACAGTTACACGAGATAGCGCCAGTATAGACTCGTGGCGGTCTAGACTGGAACGGCCTAGCGCCATGAATTATTTCCACACGGGGCACGATATGAAAAAAAATCAAGACAAGAAAAGTGTTTCTTTTTGCACGTCCTACAAGGATATCATAACGACTTTTTGAATTTTCTTGAAAAATTGAAAATTCACATTTTTATTGCACAAAAAATAATGAAAAATCAAAAAATTTAATTTTACGGACAAACTATGCAAGTTACGACAATAAATGATTGAACAAAAATTATGCACTCAAAAAAGATCTACAAATTTGTTATTGGTCACTTTTTGATAGGATGTATAGTTTATGTATTATTTGTAAAAATTACATTAACAGCGAAAAAATCAGCCCGGTAAGTGGGCACATTCTCATCAAAACTTTGCTTATTTATTTTCTTTTTCATCTCGTGTGTGTTTTTTCAAAATATCTCATTGTTTTCATGTTCTCAATACTATTTCTAACCATTAAAACAATAAAATAACTATCATTAATGCTCACGGTACTTGCAAATTTGTATTTTTACATTCTCATCCTAATGAGAAGGTATTGGTTTTATGTGAAAAATGACTTTCGCGGATTCCATCAAATGTCGACGTTTTGAGACCCCCTGAGTCAGAAAAAATAGTTTTTACGTCGGTGTCTGTCTGTCGTTGTCGTCGTTGTCGAAGCAACGAAGCGCGAAGCGCGACGAACAAATCTTGTGCCGCAAGCGCGCTCAAACTTTTGCGTTTCTATTATACGATGAACAGAAACGAGCGTGGAGCGCGAGGTTTACATGATTTTGAAAGCAAATATCGAGCGCGAAGCGCGAGTGTCTTGATGAGAATGTGTTCCTTAAGGTCGATAGAACCTTAAGTAAATTATTTCTTCTTTTTATGTAAAACTGACGTAATTAAACCAAAAGCAAGTCATAACGATGAAGTTTACTACGAGAGTATTAGCCCACGAAGCGCGCAATAGCGTGCACACGATGTGCGAAAACCTATAGAAGAACCAAGTTTAAAGCGTCAGGTAAATGTTTCCGAGCGCGTAGCGCGAGGTGAACACATTATCGAGCGCGAAGCGCGAGATCCAACAGGTGCGCGCCCTAGGCCCTAGATTGTGCTTTAATATAAGCATACTTTGCTGATATATTTTTATTAAAAATTTCGATTTCAAAGACAAAGAGGAAAATGACAGAATTAAAGTGGTCAACATTTTGGCAATGACTTTTGGACAAAAAAATTATTGTCCGTATTTAAACCCATATGTACTTGTGACGAAGTAATTTTTATTGCACAGAGTAGAGCGTACTTGACACAAGGAAATATAAGTCTAAATACAGACAATTAAAGCATTTTCTTAATTCAATAACATTTTCTTTTCAGTGCACAATTTTTATGTATTTTCCAAAAAGAAGTTTAAAAATTCTATGCTGCGGTTTTCTGTAATCAACTCATCTGAGTCGTAAGCGATGCATTGAGACTAAAAAGAACGTCAAAAGCAAGAAAGGAATTTCTTGAGAGGAAAGTTCAACCCAAAGGCTTCTTCTGAAAACATTCCAAAGAAGGCAACAGAGGTTCATCATCATCTTCTTCTTCCTTATTCATGACTTTAATACTTTCAACGACAAAATTTGTCATGTATTTGTGAACGAGAAGAATTGATCCGTCCCACATTACATCTCAAACTCTAAAAGGGTACATCTGGTTGCTGAAATGCAGATCTTAGTTGGGTCTCGTTTTGAAATGCAACGTGGTTTCCAACGTTAAATTCATGCAGTGGCACAGAAATCGCCAATGTGACCGTAGTCAAAGGGACGCGCGTACTGAGTAATCCGACTCACTCTTTGACCATCATATCTCAAACTCTAACGAATGAACTGATGTATACCTAATTGGGGCGGATAAGCACACAGTGTGTTTCTCGACTTTGCAACCTGGTTCAACTACTTTAATAATTAATGTCGTTCAGAGATCAGCGGAACGTGGCAAAAGCTTTACAAACATTAGAGCACCTATTTTCACTCGAAAAAAGAAAAATGTGTTATTTCCATCTCGGAATTTTAAGCAGATACGAACATTTACTACAAGCTTTCTATTCAAATTAGAATTACAATTAGAATTAGAATTAGTTAGCTTAGAATATTTCAAAAATGCTGCTAAATGGAGACTCAACATATATATCAGTACCACATATTTTTATTTCAATTCCTTTAAAAATTGAAAATAGAAAAATGAACTAGAAACCAAGGGGGAAAGGTCTTACTTGGTAATCAGAAAAGTGATACAGATGTAAATTTTCGAATTACCCTGAAAAGTTTAACCCGTGTATATGCTTAATGCTCAAATAAAAATATTTTATGTCACAAATTGCATAAGCATGAATATTGCTGTTAGATTATAAGTGAATAACACGCAATTTACCGAATAGTTTTTTTTTGGGTATTCCTTTTTGATTCCCTGTTCACCTGCAACAGTTGCTGGCACCTTTCCCTCATATACTCTATTCTTTTTCGAGTAGTGAAGTCTATTTTTCTCCTAATCTATTCTAAGCCTATCTCATGTTATTATTTTCAATCCTGATCGATTCTTAACAATAGACAGAATAGACCACTTTTAATTCAAAGTTCCTATTACCAAACTTCATCCAGAAAATTTTCAGGCTCGTGTCCGTAAAAACAAATTATATTTATTTTCACCATTAATTCTAGTTAATGTGACTAGAAAATTATGGCTGACTGATCAACTCTGGTTATTTGTCTTTCTGATTAAAATTATTCAGGTTATTGAACATTTCTAGGATTTTTTTTTAGTGTTGCTGAGGTTACGATTAACCGTTACAGAACGTTTTTAGGGGTTCTTGTGAGCGTTGCCGGGGTTTGGTATTACGGTTGCTAAGGTTGCATTTTCGTTGATTATTATTAAGCGTTCTTAGAGTTTACATATATTTATATGTTTGTAAATACAATAATGAAAGAGTTGCTAATAATTTGAGTTAACGAATCCGATAGAGAACTTCTTCTGTCTCTGAAGGTATGTATTTTATAGGATATTTTAGAATTTGAAACATCGATTTTTACATTATTACCAGATATCTATATGGTTGTCTGAAGCACTGATGTTATGTGATTTATGGTCCATTTTAGTGTAGCCAAGTGAAATAGCTTACCGTCAATTATTTAATTATTGAAATTTCGCCTGAGATCGAGGCAGCCGACTTCGGTTAGAATTAATTATGAGATCAAAGGATCGCTACTGGAACGTGAATAAGCTATAGGTCTATAGGAAATAGGCAAAGGAATACTTGAACAGAAATGATGCCTAATACGCAGCAGAACAAACATGCACCGAAAAAACGATATTCTAATATTAAGAGTGTCATATTCTTACACGCATATTCTTAGTAATATTCTTAATGAAGTAAGCGAAATTCTCAATTTAAGAGTATCTTCTAACCAAAAGACGAAATGCGCCTTCATCTGTCCAAACGTTTCTTTTGTTTTGGGCGACGTGCTTTTCGATCAGTTTTTCGAATTCGTAATAAGTGAGAAGCTCGAAGAAATGCAACCGATTCTTAGGATAAGTCGCGTGTGCACATCCATCTGCTTCTCTTTACAGAAAAAGTTAGAGTGAGAAAGGTCTGATTTGACAGTGAGGTTGAATACCGTTGTACCACACCGAGACATAACCTCTCTACATTATTTATTCGCTGGCGTGTGACATCAAACTTTTCTCACCTTAACGTTCTCTGCGAAAGGAAAGAGATAGAGTTAGAGATGTGCACATGCGACTTATCCTCAGAATTGGTTGCATTTCTTCGAGCTCGTCACTTATTATACAATTACAGCGACAGATTTCGGATGCAACTATATTCTACAAGCATATATATTCTTAAGGTAAGAGGGACTCCATCGTACATTAAGAATATATTCTTGGCGCCTATTTAGGTTGCAAATATTCTTAAACTTAGTGGGAAATTATTAAAATTAGAATATCGTTTTTTCGGTGTACAACTCAAGTTCGTTCTTCTGTATAACTGACCTTTTGACACCGAACTGTTTTCAAAACTATTCAAGTTCTTAACAAATTATCTTTAACAGCTTGAAGATCATGACTTTGCTGAGAAAAGATCAATCGCGTGAGAAAGCTTCGCAATCATATACAATGACACAAACGATAATCAAGAATAAAATGCGTCCTGCATGATTTGGTACATATAGATATCTCAAAACTTCACGTACTTTTGTGTTAATAAAGACGCCGGCATAAATATTCAGATCATAACTCTCTGCAACGAGAGCATATACAGCTCATTATCGCGAACGGTTTTTTAACTTGACATATAAAACAAAACTGGGTCAAACTTCTTCAATACAAAAGCGGCAGACACCTGCTTTCAGGAAGCAGAGCAATCTCATCTGCGAATACCAAACTCAATCAATGGGGAAATATTCTGCGATAATTACAGCACTGGATACTTCCATTCGTGAATGGTTACCAATTTCCGAAAATTGGCAAAACAATGTTTGCTGTTCGTTCAAACATCGTATTGATTGGCCATTGTCAACTTCATAAGTAAAAGGAAAACGAAGCGCTGATTATGATGGAACTCGATTTTCGAAAGCTTTGTCTGCGCAAATTACCAATCCTTTGCATTAATTTATCAGGTTGTTCAAAGCCTTTCTGTGCCAAATGTATTTTTGAAGGCAGTGTCTAGGTATACAGAAATAATCCAGTTATTTGTACTGAAATTTCTGTAAAAATAGTTTCCCTTGCAAGTCCCGTTATTCGTACCGAAAAAATCTGGCCATTCGTCGAAAAATTTCAGTACTCGTAACTGCGGCCATGTTTTTAACTTGCTGATTTTCCCCGAAAATTTGACTAATGTTTCTAATTGTATCAACCTTTAGAAATAAAAATATTTGGAATAACATTATACAGTTTCTGCCCGAAACTTTAGCATAGAAGTTGGCTGTCAGAGGTTGATAAAATTATGTAACTGAAGATCCCCCTACTGAATAGAATATAAATTCAATCAAGTAATTCCAAATTCAAATACAATGGTAATAGTGTTTGAAAGGACCCGGACGAAGGAAAATTTGTTTATTAAAAAATTCGATTAAAGAGCTACACTGTTGATAATTCCCGCATAAAACTTCCACTAAATGTATTGGAAGTTTATTTCCGAAATGTAGGGTAACGCTACAATACATAATCTTGTAGTTTTCAAATGCAACGGATCATGCAGCGATACATTGGTCGGATGCGGCGCATACGCACAATTTTCGACTTATGAACGCTACAATACATGTATTGCAATTTCGGCATTCCAATACCGTGTTTGCAATTTTGCCTTACGCTTGTATTGTAGAAGTGTTGGAGAATTCCAAACATTTTTAACAGTGTACTTAAAAATAAATGCAGGAAGCATCTTTTACCAGGAAAATATTTGAATTTATTTTAAGGGCTGTTTCAACATCCCTTAAATATTCAATCATGAAAATTGATATTTCCTAAGAAGCAAAATCACAGCAGATTTATACATAGATTATACAGTAGTATAATCTCAAAGTGATTTTCTGTACTTATATGTCAATCATAAAATCTCCTAAGATGTATGCGGTTGAAAATCAACGTCTTTCATGTTTCCTCGATTGAGAATTGAAGAAGAACCATACAAATTTTCTGAATATCTTGAAAATTGCCCAAGATATGAATGTCTTAAGATTTTGCACAGTGATGGCAAAAAAAATGAAAAGTTTTTAATTCGCAGTGATGAAGGGACTAGCGTATGAGGTTTCAAATGCGCTCATATGCACCACTTTCAAAATTAAGAAAAAACCATAATCAACCCTCTCATTACCACTTATCCTCGATAAGCTAACGCGCTGATATCACTAAATAAATTTATTTTAAATATAAAATTTGATAGAGGGCTTTCCGGATAGGATCTGAAATGCGCTCATATACGCCACTCTGTAAATTAACCAAAAACCATTATCAACCCCCTCATTACCACTTCAAGATATTCAGAAACTTTTCATGGCGCATTTGAGCGCATTTGAAGGCGAATGGCTCCATATCCGTAATTGTAAATTCCATTTAATTGTCGAAGATTTAACACCTGCGTCACACTAACCCAATGTGACGCAACATTTTTTCTTGGTGGCGCATAAATGCGCATTTGGAGATCTTCAAAGTCATGCAATTTGAACTTTGATTTTTCGAATGGAGGGAGGGGCTGGCGTGCCCCCCCCCCCCACATAACACCTGCTATAAGTCCTAGAGTTTCATAGCGCAACATTTTTTATTGGCGGCGCATATGAGCGCATTTACGGCGCAATTCAGTGGGCTATAAAACCCGAAGATTAAGAGTGTGGGGGGGGGGCTTGTGTAACTAACCTCCATTTTTCTAATTTTTTGTTTCAAATTATTAATCTGCAGGTTCGAAATAAAAAAATGATATAATTAGACATTTTGAGAAAAGCCATTTTGTGTACATTTGGTACGGCGTCTTTTAAGATAGATAGATACATGGTTCTCTCTGAAGGTTTCTGGAATGAGATTCTAGAAACGGTGAAGAGGAAAATTTCTAATAACTTCTGATAGTGTTCTTTAGAGCAAGTCTTTAAATGACAGTCAAAGGATGCACGACTGTACACGTATTAATGGAGACTATTTTGAAAAGATATAACAAAGATTGCGTTAAAAAATTGATTTTTTCTTATTCATTCCAGAAAATTTCAAAGCGACCTACGTTTATCTAACGGCAAAGGCATATAAAACCCGAATTTAAAAATATTTGTTTCAATCATTGCCTCAACCTTTGAAGTCTTTCAAGATAGAATCTGCATCTGTTTCTTTTACTTCCAGACGTTAAACTAAGACTTATCTCCATGAATAGAAATCTCGTATTTCATGATATCTTTCTTTTTCAAATAAAGCGCAAGTCACAAGGATGCGTCCTTACACTTAAACCTTCTATACGCATGTTATAGTAGTTCAGTTCTGACTTGGCTTACTTTCAAAGTATTCCCACGAAATTTATGAAGACTTCCAAATCCTACCAGTACTTTACTAACTTATCATTTAGAACGGTATTTTCGCAAAAGTGTCGAAAAGCCGTTACCATTATTTTTGCTTCTGCACGGTCTTTCAGTACACCGCAAACAATATAATAATATATTTTTTGGTAAATACGTTATCCAAATGTATAGTAACTACGCATGCACTATCTTAAATATGAACTTTTTACTATCATGTTAGATATTTTTTTCAATTAGAGATGCATCCAAAATTAAAAAATCACAAACGTTTTTATTATAAATTAAAGAGTGATTCAAAGTGCCATCGGAATTTTCGCCCCAATACATGGACCTCTTGAGTGTTTATATTCTTGAATATTAAACACAATTTGAGTAATTCGAATAAGTGAGAATTCCTTGTGAATCAGTGAAAATTCTTACTGATTTGGTTAGTAAAATTAGTAATTTTGTTTATTTTTAAACGTGAATCTTGTGAAAGATATTCATTATTATCAAATTCCAATTTTAACTTCAACTAAAAATTTTAATTCCATATTTCATCCTTTTTTTAATTCTAAGTTTTCAATTTTTAAAATTCACTTGAATTTCTTAGAGATACAATTAAAAAACAATTTCGACTATTTCGTAGCCGAAAAATTTACGGATCAAGCGTGACTAGAATTTAAATAAATAATCACTGATTTTGCAGTGCATTTTTTCTCATTGAGGTAGCGCAGAAGTACATTATCAGCACTGATTTGAATTTACTCCCACAATTAAAAGAATGCTACATTCTCAATATATATACTAATGAATCAATAAACTTCGTTCAAAAGCAGACATTTAATTGCTTAAAATTTATACACTATAGAATTTAATTTAATTTAGTTCAGAAGTTTATATATTCGAATGGCAACGGCCATACCACGCTGGAAACACCAGTTCCCGTTAGATCACTGAAGTTAAGCAGTGTTGGGCGCGGTTAGTACTTGGATGGGTGACCGTTCGAGAATAATACTACTGCGTTGCTGTTGGCGGTCGTGGGTGTGGTGAGCCCACACTTGTAGTTATTTACTACAAGAAACTATCCACGTAGAAATACTACCCGAATCGGGTAGTGTCACGCCTACCCCTAGAGCAGGGGTCTCCAAAAGTAGATCCTGTATCTACTAGCGATCCCAGGCCAGTAGGTCGGATCTACCAAGCTCTGACCCAGAACTGTCAAAATCCTTTACCTGATTCGAGCCGCTTGAAACCCTTTTAAAAAAAGGGTCCTCCATGTTCAAATTTCAGAACTGAGCCCTTCCAACAGGGATTTTTTCCCGAGAGGTCATAAATTTTCTCTCAGTTTTCCTTCGAAAAAAAAATGGTAGATCTTGAAACAGGTGGAGCGATCCTGGGTCACGCTGCACTTGTCGATTGTGGAGACCCCTGCCCTAGAGGCTCGCCGAAAGGGAAAAACGGCTTAATGGTATAGATCAAATATCTGCTTTCGAACAAGGTTTCTTGCTTCAGCAGTATATTTTATTGAAATTCTAACATTTTTTTCAGTGCAGGTTCCCAACAATAATAGTAATTCACGGTACCGACTTTGAAGTATATATACTGGAACCTAGATTTCCGTACACTAGATTTGTGCGTTCCTAGAATTGAGGGCCTCCGTACTTTGTGACTCGGGGAGCGCGGGGCCGAAAGAGAGGCGGTCCTCAGTAAAGCGTAACAAACAGTATGAGGGCCGCACTCTCAGCGCATTAGTTGCATCAGGTTGCGTCATGCGTCCAAATCAAACAGAAATTATTTATGCGGTCCTACCTATTTACCTTCGGAGTCCCTGAATTTGTTTTGAAGGTCACTGCGGGCCATGCCCGAAGCGATGCACAACTATAGGTTTCAGTGTAACTTAATTTCAAGTCCCTACGTGTGCAATAAATTCCTGTGAAGTAATTTCTATAGAAAAAGAATACATACAGGGAAATTGCGTTAGAGTGTAAGAATGTCGTTAATTAATCCAACATTTTTGACTCGGGGCACATGCTAACTATCATACCGCGAAGGTAAGTGAAAAGATTAAAGAAAAAGATGACTCATTATGTGGAGCGGCTGCACTAATTACACTTCTTACCCTCACGTGCACTCTCGGCGTCTTTCTTTCTTTATTCTTCTAACATCAACTTAGCCGACCCCCCAAGTGCATCCGTCTGTTGCAGTTGCTGGTCGATATTCGCGTCCGTTTCCACTGTAACTATAGCAACGGCTCTTGCAAGGAGGATACGTCTATTCGAATAAGCTTGATCTTTAATTACATGTAATACTCTTCTAACCTACAATTCACCTTTTGCTTCTGATGCAGGAGAGGAACGTTCTTTTAATACATATAAAGTGAGCCAGTAAACCACCCTTTTCATCAAATCGGGTTCAGCAATGTAGACCTGGGATGCACTGAATGAATAACCGGTCATCGTGCTGACTGGCATTACTCTATAAATCCTATTTCTGCTCCCCATTTAAGGTCGTGAAACTTGCTTCGTCCACAAGTAGGCATTCCAAGGCGACTGTTCTTTTCAACGACTGGTAAATGCTGATCCTTCAAAGTCAAGAAATGAGCAATATGAGGGAAATTCGACCCATTTGAAATAGTATCGAGAAACGGAAAATGCGATTTCGTAACGAGACGACGAACATTGAAAACTGCTACTACTGGGGATACATTTTGAAGGGCTGCTGTAAAGTTTTTAAGCAGTTGCGAAATTGAGATGGATATTCGTATATTATAACTTTTCAAGCATATACTTAATTCTCTCTCGATGCCTGAATTCTAGCAAAAACAGAGAGGAAAATTCATTTTTGTAGCTTCCGAACTCTCTACTGTAAAAAATTCCATTTTTCTTTCCAACACTTGATTAATAATAATTCTTTATTTTTCCACCTACCATTTTTCATAGTCATTTCTTATTATTTAGTAAATTAATAATAATTGTTGTATTGAAAATATACTGGAATATGTGCACTATTAAATAAAAAGTAACATTTTCCTGACATCCATCAAAATTCAACCAAATTTTCTCATCGCTCCCAAATTTTGTTTCACAGCCCCTAAAATTTTATTGTTTTTTAAACTTTAATTCTCCTTTGAACCCTACAATCCAAAAATTAATTGGTATTTTTGTATGATTTTAAATTCAGATAAAAAAGACGCTAAACTGCAATACCTCACGAATGACAAGTGCGGGTTTCAGCTGAACTGAGGATGTTCAAACTTAAACCTTTTAACTTGAAAGCATTCTAAATTCAGTCCCTCGAATTTCCAAGTAATCAAACTTCGAAGCTTTCAATTTAAAAGATTTAGAGTTTAAGTAGACCGCAAATTCCCAAAGGGCTGTACATACATCCAAGAGAACTAAAATGGTCAATGATCACTTGTTCATAGTTTATCGATTGATCGCTTTAGATAAGAAACGAATACTAATCAGACGTTAAATATTCATAATAATAAATAAATAGGAATGAAAATCAACGAATACTAAATTTTGTTTTTATAGATTGGAATTTTGTCATAGAAATAACTGTACTTCTCAAACGGTTATAATGCAACGGTATGCACTATCCATGATTGGATGGAAAAACATACAGCCATGTAGTACATACATATGTAAGTACTATATACTAAATTACCTATATAGTTGGGTATTTCTCTACCTTTCCGTACGATAAATGCTACAAAGTGAAGCTTTTTTATGAGAGTGTACACTGTACACGTACCGGAACAATGTAGCTATTTGTACCGAAATTTCAGTACGCGCAAACACGGCCTTTCTTCATTCGTTATACTTTCAACAGCTAATTTTAGAACGTCATTTACAATCGACCTATCATCGAGGGCTCACGCGCACCGTTTATCAACTTCAAGAGCCGTTTATCATCGATTCAATCTTTGGTATTTTAAACACAAAAGGCATTTTATGTTTAGAAAGAATGATGAATAGTTTTATTTTTAATTCGCTATTAATTATTAGAATCAATTTTTATTATATTTTCAGTGGCCTTATTCACTCGTATTTATACGCAATGCCCTTTGAATGAGAAACCTTACCTATAATTAACTGTTTAATCATTACCCGGCTGAAATATTATATAATTGTTATTTTATTTGAGGGAAGAAAAAATTACTTTCGAATGTAGTAAAATTTTACATATACAATGATAGTATATTGGTTGATATTACACATTAAAATTTTACAAATTGAACTCTGCAAAACTGAAACGTATGAAAAATACGAGAATACCTAAACTCCTAGGCTTAAAATAAGGAAATTTCACAATTGTAAGTCTTCGAAATTGAGTTATTAAAAATTGAAACGTTCAAATGAAACTAATTTAAAACTGCAAATGCTGTCAATAAAAATAAAGCTTTGTAGTATTCCCATTAACACTATTCTTATGTTAGAATCGTTACAATTAGAAAACTTTGAAAAAGAAGTCTTTAAATTTCGTACGGTTTTAAATTGGATGCGTTTGAGGTTGAAGCGAAACTGGGCGATTATAAGATGAAAATGTTTAAAACTGAAGATTTGTAAATTTCACTCCCCCCCCCCCCCCGGATCTTCTGTCAACATAGGCTGAATGATAAAAAGTAGAATGTCCAAACACACATTCCAGAAAATATTCTTAATGTTTCATGTTTTTCTAAAAAAGAAGTTCGCGGATTCAGGCGAACGTGTTTCCACGTAGACTTTGGTGTTATCCCCCCCCCCCCAACCCCTAAAAACTGTCCACGTGGCATATGGACGGCCTCTAGATGAATCTTCAGCTACAAGTGCATAAAAATCACTCTGGGCTAGCACTACTTGAAACTTACATAAGCTACATTTATAATTTAAAAGTACCTGAATTTCCAAGAACACTTCTTGGAAAATATGAAACCTCAGCCTCACCTGAAAACTTTTGAGGCCTTCCCAATGCATGATCCGCAAGCTGCTTGCCCCTGAGATGGCCTAACGGCACAGCTTTTCCATGCTTATGGACAATAGAAGCAGAAAGTTTTCTATGTCAGAATGATATTCTCCAAAACTAGATAATCTGTCAAGTTCTTTGATTAGGGTGCACTAACTCGTCTTACCTAATTGGACTGTCATTGAGTTGAAAAGCAAACTTCCTACAGGCGATGTTCTAAGCTAGACAATAGTACTGGATCTCTGCGCGCAAAATTATCAGACATTGTGTCGTTGCAGTAAATCCCTACCCGATCTTGAAATGTAGTGAAGGATAGAGAGCAGACAAGGGACTAAGGGAGAAATGTTAGAATGACTGAGGTGAGAGGATTGTATAACGAAGGCAGAAATTGAAGGGATAGTATACACAAGTGCAGCAAGGGGGTGGAGGATGGAGAAGAAGAGTTTGCGTTTATCGGCTACACAGGGGGTCGTAAACTAATTCCATTAACTTTGGTCGTTGTATTAACGAACGACGTGCAACTGGCTTTCTCTGCACACCCCAAGCAAGAACCGTAATTAGAAACGATACTACTATGCGAGAACAATCTTGACATTGTTTTGATATAGGCATTCAGTTCAACTCTCCCATTTCCAGTTGATCAAGTTTCAAATATTTACACTACTCTTACTTTATGTACAGATGTACCTATTGCTAGTTTATTCATTTACAGCTTGATCTTAAATTCTGCATCTTCCTCCTAGATTCTGATAAACAAAATTTTCATGTTTTCAAAAAATAAATAAATTGAGATGGCATCTTTTTATTTCTGGGTGATTTTTATGGGTGCATTTACAATTATATTCTCATGTGAATGCGAAAATAATTATGTTCATTTTTTTATTCAAATCAGAATTTTCTTAGATCGAAAACAATTTTCAGCGATTAGAATAAATTTGAAACTAGATAATAAACGTTAGATTTATCCTTAATGTTTGAAAGGATGTTGTATTTATGTAACTGTAATAACGTGTTTAATGGACTTAATTCACAAGCAAGCATCGTTAAGTATAAAAACATATGCATAGTATTTCCGTGTGGTATTAACAAGGCAAATTTGTTTAACAAAAGAAAAACATATACAATAGCTTCCTTACGTTCTTAGGGGTAAAACAGAGTATACTGTCGCACTAAACCGTTGCATATTACGATAACTGCTCGCAAACATTATACCGAATCCTGCACAAGTAATACGCGCAACGTGTGTAATAACGGTCACATTGTTTACGACTTGCAATTAGAATATTCTGTTTCCTCAGTATTATCATGAAGCTAAAACGATCTTAGATGGAAAACATAGAGGAATAATTGTAATTTTATATGTATGTTACTTAATGGGTACAATTAGGGAAGTGCTAACAACTTCAATCACTTCGATAGATGAACAAAATTGATAGACGAGCAGACTTTTTTATCTCTAAAGAAATAAAATGCGTGGGCACGACAATGCATACAAAATAAGACGTTTATACTTTATAGTCCTAACTTCATTTTAAAAATTCTGGAGAGACAAAGAAGCCAACATTTGAAAGTCTGAAAGTATACGTCAGATTTTACATTTTGAAAATTTTGTTCTATAAATTGAAAAATGATGACTAATGATTTGTACGTATAGCTTTAATTAAGCATAGTATAAAAACCAATTTTTGAAAAGAAATTGTTGACAAATAATTTGTCACCAAGTTATAAGTTTCGAAAATATGAAAAATTATTAGGGGCCGTTCGAAAACTACGTCAAGCTACTTTGAACACTGTTTCCACCCCTCCTCTTATTTGTCACAGATAATTTTCAGGTTCTTGAAAAAATTTCCCTGTGTCGTGCTAGAAGTTGAAGTTGAGGTAGAAAATTTGAGAAAATCTTGAATTTTGTTTGTGAACTTCTCACGTGCTGTATTATTTTCAGAAAGTCAACAAATATTTTCTGGCAACCACTGGACGTCTAATTTCATAAGATTTCCAACTGTATTTCAATAAATGTCCTATCCCTTTTTTTCGTCGAAATATCGTGGTACGAAATCAGCAGTGATTTTTAATAGCGCTCACAAGAGTCGTGCGCACAATTTCCGACGGTAGTGTATTTCATCACGTGACGTTTAGAACCCCACCCCCCAGGCATGGCAAACCGTAACCGTAACACCCAACTCTCGGTTTAGCCATTCTCGGCTTAGTAATTCCTAGAACTGCTGGCCCAAACAGTTTCTCAGCTCAAGGGGCGAGAGACGGTTGCGATTCTCGCCTCACAAGGGCCGCAGTGCGCGAGTAGTCAGTAAAGTATATTGCGCAATATCATGCATTCCAATTGGAAGCAGTTCAGGCGACCCTGATTGTTTACGTTTCGATACTCCCGGTTTGGCCAAAATTGTTCTTATTGGCAATCCCTGACACTGAGGTTAAACCGACAGTCGGGTGTACAAGTGTTATCAATGAAGTTCACAGTTTTGTATGTATTTGTAAAAACTTGTCAAAGTTAAATTTTAAAATGAGTCAAAAAGCATTTAAGAATTTCCACTAAATCTGAAATTATTATTAATAATTCAGCAAAACGGAATATCCTTACAACAGAAATAATTAAATTTGTTAAATCTTAAAAAGTGAGTCCCTAAGCATACAAATAAACATAATACATTTTTATTTGTTGGAGATTTGAGCTCGGATTTTCGGTAGGCAGTCTTGCAAATGGTGGAACTTTGTTCTACTTTTTTCAAAAATCAATTAAATTGATATGTCTTATCGTGATGAAGCTTTTTTTGGTGATATATTATCACATACTTTGCACTTTATCACATTATTTCGCATTAAGTTAAAAAAAAAACTGAAAGATTTATGAAATCGACGGGACTCTTTAACTCGTAATTTTTTTGTCACCTGAAGTTACTGGATTAATGGATGGTCTATCAAGTGACGTTTAATTAGATCGAGCGCAGATTCGCTTAACGGATTCTCCGCAAAAAGTTTTGGGTATTTTTAATTTGAATCCGATTCATATCTAAAAGTAGATGGGCGAATAATATCATCCCATTAATTAAATTCCTTAGCGAAGTTTCTCCACTTCAACAGAAACGCGACTGGCATGGCTAGTTCATTAGAAATGAATCCGCGACATCGAAAATAGTTTCCTGCCCAATTTGCGTTTAAAACACTGATTGGAATGCCATCGGTGCAAGAAAAGCGAGGACTGAGAAGATAAGAAAGAGAAGAGTGTAAGGGGAGGCAGACTGTGGAGGCGTGGGAGGAAAGCTGCTATATGGGTTGTATCGACGTGAGTTACGTATACACGGAAATTCATATTATAGAAGCATAAGTGTATGTATTGCGGGCGCATACGAGTATACGATCCAGATCGGGTGATCTTATGGTTCCGGCTTACGGCCGCACGAGAGATGGAAAATACTCGAATTCACGAGGTCTCAACTATCTATATATAGGTATATGCATATTTGCATGTATGTAGGTAAGTATGCTGGAGTTGACGAGGTCTTATTCGCATCCGCATAAACGAGTCAGAGAGGCGTTATCAAGCTCAAGATTCAGAAGGAAGATGGATCTAATCACACATTCCTGACACCAGTTTACTGTAAAAAAAAAACGGGTTTCAATGAATTCTAATCTTTAATATACATTGCAGTGGGAAAAAATTAATGTGAGCAGATTATATTATTTTTTCAAGGAAAAGAAATTCACTAAATCACAAATACTCTCACTAACATTCAATTCAGAGATAATTGTGTCATTAAATTACAATGTCCTACATGATTTGGCCCCAGAATGTTTCTGGTCGTTTTTCACCGATTTTGGGACGCTGATTCGGAATCCGCTTTTGAGAAAAACGAGGTTAAAGGGTGAACAACAATGCCTTTTTGGTCATATCTGAGTATCTGCGGAAAATGAAGGAGAGGTAATAGAACCTTCTACTCGATCTTAAATCAAAGCTTAAACCTTCGACTATAAGCATCGATAATGACTTTGTAGAAGACTTAATGTTAAGCCATCGGAAACTGCTTATCGTGTAGCGCATGAGACCCAGCCGTGCCCTTGGATTGCTGCGTTGGGGCTGAGTTGGCGCACCTCTAGAGCCTATAATTTGCATCCGATGTTGAAAATTTTTTTAGAATCGAAAGCTTATGAAATTTTCAGAACAGTTATAAGATTATTTTCTCATGTAAGATTTTATAAAAAATTGTATAAGTGTCTTGGTAATCTCATAATATTTCGACTGAAAAAAGTTTGAAATCTGATGAAAATTATATGCTATAGAGTGATTTATCTAATAGTACTAAGTTTTAGCACAATCTAAGCCAACGCCTCGCAGCCAAAGAAAAGAGTCATTTTTGTAGAATAGCCTTACTTGTTGAACCCAATGTCATAATGGAGAGCTTTCATCAGTAAGGTAAACCGAAGAAACTGACCTCGGCCACTTGAAACTGTAATAGCGAATATAAGTAATTCATAGCCAGATAACTGACCCTCGGTACTTGTCCCCCTTCTTTAACTTTTTTTTTAATAGCCCAACCCCTTACCTTTTTTGTGAACCTTTTTCTTTACATATTCATCTTCCTAAACAGTTTTTGAATATAGGCAAATAATGAAATACTTTTTTTAAAGAAAAAGCCCTTAAATAAAACTATTTGCCACTTTTTTAGTCCCAAAGTACTAATCAAATTCCAACCAAAAATGTTTTAAATTAATTGTCTACAAAAAGACACTTTTGAAGTATATAAAACCCCCTTGGTAATGAGTTTTACACAGATCGGATGATTTTTTTATCAATTTTGGTCACACACTACCCTTTCACCTATCGCCTTTACCAACAAAGATAGTCTTGGCATAGCGGGATTTTTTACAGCTTCGCAATCAAGCTTTCAAGATTTTCGCAATTTTTCATAAAAAGCTCGACGGCTAGTTACGGTTTTTGAAATAATGGCCAATAGTACTGTTATTGTCATTTCCGTGCAAAAATCCAAAGATCTACCGGAAATAGCACGTCTAGTCCATAATGCACTTTTAATGTTGACCTGTGTCGACGATGTTAATGTTGACCTGTGTCGACGATGTTAATGTCGACTATATGTCGTTCTTTAATCTTTTTTAGGAGTATTCATGTAGTTTGTAAGATTTCGTAGCCCCAGTCAGAAGCTTAAAATATTTATCATTACAAAAATGTTGTATGTTGCAGTCGGTTGTGGTTGACAGTTTCTATAGGATTTGTTTGCTGAGGTTTCTCAGGATTATTGTAAATCTCAGCTAAGGGTTGTTATTGAATAATTCTAAACTTATCTGAGGCTTATTACTCGCATTTATAGGTGTAAATTTTGACCGCGAATAAGAGTTGTTATTGACAGTGGCTATAATTTTTATCGACCCATTCCCACGTTTGCAATTTGCCGTAGAGAGGAGTTTTTTGGCCTTTTTAGGGGGTGTTATTTACTATTGCTAGGGACTATTATTATCAATTTCTAAGGATTTCTCAATTGAAATATATAAGGGTTGTTATTATCAGTGTGAATAGGTGTGGCTGCGAATTTTTATTCTCTGTTAAGAGTTATAATTAACCGTTCTGTTTTTTTTGCGTTCTTGGGCGATATCATTCTGGTTGAAAGCGAGCGAAATTTAAAGTGGTATATGCAATTGTTATGCTATTGTCTAAGACTAGCGTCACGTCTTGTGAGATACATCTGACGATTTTTTGAATTATTGAAATTGTACGTTCTATATAATTAGCATTTTTATATTTTAAATAAAAAAATGTCGAATTTCTTATTCGTTTATAGGATGGGAAATCTCTTTGTGAATATGGTCCACTCAAATTCGTTTCATTAATGAAGACTTCTCAAATATAGAGTATTTCTTATGTCTCCAAGCTAATTTAATTTTCATCATTTTTGAAATTCTAAGCATCGTTATTTTTTTTATTTATACTCAAAGTTTTTGAGTCGCCAAAAATTTCATATTTTTTGAATGACTGCTGTACAATCCTATTCCTCTAGAAAACCATCCGATTTTGTTCTTATTATTTTTCAAGTACTTGTACTAAATACTGTAGTAAATTATGAAAAGATGCTAAGGACAAAATTCACCTGAAATAATCTCCTTGTAAAGCCATATATTTTACCTGTGTACTTTGCTACAGAAGATAAAAAGAATGAGGTTTAATATCTGTTCAAATCGTAAAACGAGAATCGTGAAACGACAATCATAAATGATGTTACATATTTCACGTTTTGCTCTCATAACTACCTGGTGTATAATTATTTTTACACATCCTAGAGAGAGCAAACACAGGCAATGGTCAACGCGCATAAAGATGGTCGTCGGAAGCGTTTCGCCATTAACACTATTCAAGTCGTGTCCAGCACCGGGCATTAATTTCTAATTAGCACCTAACTGGTGTGTCGACGTCAACACCTACGTGACTGCACCCTAGTGAACTCTCGCTGTGAAACGAGATCGCCTAAGTGCCCGCAGGTGCTTTCAGTCCTTCGACAGAGTTCACCGCACTCCACGTTATATGTTGAAAAGAACACGCTTTCGAATAAAATAAAGATCCCTGACTTTTTAAACCAAAGTAAGATGGCGTCCACATATCACACATTTGTCAAGCGACCCTAAAGTGGGGGGTTGGCGGGGTAACACAAATATCACGGATGATCACTTGGCGGTAACACGTGATATTTTTAAATAAAAAATATTTCAATAAAATCTTGCCTAAAACGTGAAAATAGTCAACTACAGGATAGGTAAAGAAACAAGAGCTTCAACTTTATTGGAAAGAATATAATGTATTAGTCTTTTACTAATATTTTAAAACTTTTAAATATAAACATTTTCAATATATATTTACAAATCCCATTGTGTTGTCTTTTCTAAATTCACTATTTTATAATAGTGCCCCTAATTTAAATTTGATATGGTAAAAAATGCTGAGCAGCAAATTCTGGTAAGAATATAAGATCATTGTGAAGCTTATAAGCCAAATGAATGAGATGGTCATCAATCAAAATGGGTAGCGTTAAATCAAAATTTTCGGTAGTAATAATATTAAAGTAAATGTTAGATAAATGGAATAAGAAGATATGAAAATTAAAAGAGATTGAAGTGGACTTGGAATATATCAATAGTGAGATTTACTTGTATATAAAACAGGGCCTAAATTTGGATGTGGGGGGGGGGGGGGATAAAAACAAGTAGAAGGGACTTTATAGTGGCCTTTTTTCTTTACTTCTCACGCACATAAACTGAAGAATTCACGGCAATCAAAGAGTATTACACATTTCTCAGGATATTTACTTTCATTTAATGAGAACAACCGAAACGTCATTACCGTACGGCAGGGTTCACCTCTTTCAGCCCTGCGTCCCAGCCTCACTTTGTACAAGGATATACTGATTTTCTCTTTCGTTGATGACATTAACATGAAAAACGCTTGGCGTATAAAGTTTGTAGACTTTAAAGGAACAAAAGTTTAATTCATGCACATTTTTAAAGCCAAATAAAGAATATTGTAAAAACCTTTAGAGTCGATTTTGGTCATTTTAATCGTTATTACCGTCCGATTTTTTCTAGTAAAACATTGTGGTTATAGTTGCGTGATAAACAAAGAAATATGAAGCATATCAGATTCTATCAAATTATAAACTTGAGGCAGGATTCCACTTTGAGCGCGCGAAAAAAATGCTATTTTTGTCAATCATGTTTTAAAACATTAAGAAATATATTATGTAGGGTTTGTTATGCTTGATAGATATACTCTTAAAATGAATTTTAAAAAATTGTTTAGTTTATTTTATGCGCTCTATATACATTTAAATGGCATTTTCCTTAAAACCACGTTTTTACCGCTTGTTAGAAAAATCTCCGAAACTACCGAATCGATTGGTCTGAAATTTTCACCACATTATCTATACATATCCATCAACCGGTGGTAGCAGATTTTTTCATTAACATGCAAAAAAAATAAGGCAATTCGAAAGAAAAATAAAAAATCTCATTTTTCTTGCTTATTTTTTGCATAAAAATAATAGTAAAAATAAAAATTTCATTGCCATACGTGTGATAAATTCCAGTTTTGGAGTGAAACAAAATTGTAAAAACCATTCCGTTACCTGACCAGCGGTATTTTCAAAAAA
The DNA here is from genome assembly GCA_932178445.1 of Andricus quercusramuli. Classification (NCBI taxonomy): domain Eukaryota; kingdom Metazoa; phylum Arthropoda; class Insecta; order Hymenoptera; family Cynipidae; genus Andricus; species Andricus quercusramuli. The sequence goes on along the minus strand of CAKNXH010000199.1, from coordinate 586,297 downwards.
GAGGATTGGCACGATGAACACAGGAGAAGCAATTTATTCACAACGGGAGGACTCGTCCGGTATACGGACGGCTCTAAAGACTCCCTTGGCTCTGGAGCTGGAGTATTTGGGATGAAACCTAGTGCTGAAATCACAATTGCCATTAAGGCCTACCTAGAGGACATTCGTAAACGTGGGTTTGTTAATCACCACATTTACATATGCTCTGACAGTAAAGCTGCTCTAAAAGCTCTCCAATCGGAGCAGTTTACATCAAGACCTGTCTGTTGTTGCCTACAAGAACTTCTCGAAGTGTCCGATAAAAATTGGGTCAACTTGATCTGGGTACCTAGGCACGAGAATATTGAAGGTAACGACAAAGATGATATGCTTGCAAAAAGTGGGACTACAAAAGCCCTCAACGGACTAAAACCATACTACGGAGCCTCGTATGCGTCGCCTGAGCATGCCATTGAAAAGTGGCTCTTGGAGGAACACACGAGGTATAGGAAGATAGCTAGAGGAATGATACATTCTGACAAGTTCATCAAAGAAACATGTTTAGAAAAATCCCAAGAACTTCGGAACTTGGAAAAAAAGCAGGTGAAAGTAGTGGTAGAAATGCTCGCGGGCCACTGCCACTTAAAGAAGCAATTGGCTAACATGAAAATCGACAGCGAACCACGATGTCGAAAATTCTGCTTGTAAGCATCAGAGTATAGTACGATAGAATTCATTTGGATAACCTCAGGGATGTAAGACTTGAATGCCTCTGCCCATTTGCAATAATAATAATGATAAATACGAGAATGTGTTATTTTTTATAAATATTGAAATAGGATATACTTCAAGATTCTCCTGACGTCATTCCCGTTCGGTACATACAATAGCGTACGACTGCTTATGTCTGCGCGTACATGTAGATGAGGTGGGCCTGTTTATTTACTATTTTCTATCCTCTATTTATAAGTAGAGATCTCAAAAAGTGAGCTCAATAATTCAATTAGAAAGGAAAGCATGTATTAAAAATTATATTACAGCGAAAATCACAGGTGATTAGATCTGTTTAATCCCCCACTGATGATTATTAATAACATCTTCATCGCCTAACCTCAAATCTACTTCCCATATTAAATTCCTAATTCATGTGTCAATGCCACTGCATGTTCCAAATTTTGCCTTCAATTTAACAATTACCGATAGAGTGAGGTTAGAATTTTCCGACAACGAACTTTCTTTGCCAGGAAATAGCACCGGGAATTATTGTTTGAATTACTGTCTGCCTGAAAACATACACTGAACAAAATAATCATTGTTTAGATTGTTCTTCATTGAGATTTATTACCGAACTTTAACTATACCTAATTTCTTTTGCAGAATAGACGAAACATCACCACGTTCCCTCCAAGCGATGATTTTTCACTCAAATCATAGAAATAGTTGCACCAATCTAGGATTCTCGGGATGATTTGGAATTAAAATTAGATTTGTATTCTAAGCTTTTTGAATGATTAATGCCAGGTTCTCTCTCCTAATCATATATGTTATTTAAGATTCTAAGATTCCAAAGTGAATACTTCGCACTAGAGAATTAGAATTAAAGAATGGATTGTTTCAGTCTCATTGTCAAAAGCCACTCATCGAAAAAATTAGAGGCATAAAAAATTGGACATACGACGAGGCAAAACAAAATAATTGGACCAGATTATTATGTAATAAAAAAAACACATCAAAATGAAATCGAGTTGCAGCAGCCTCTACTGGGCAACTGAATTATCTGTCATCTGATCGGACCCAGCATTCAGCTGTAAAGAAGAACTCTATGGATTCCGTCACTGATAAATTGCCGTTTGAATGTATTGCAATTGAAAAATTCTCTGTATCAATTTAAATTAATCTGATATAATAGTTGAGGCTCCAGATAGAACAAGAAAAACTAGATTTTTTTGCCTTAAATTGAAGTGATCCCTGAACGTTTCACAAATCCAAGAGACTGAGTAATAAAACTCTATCTCAATAATCGTAGTAGCTGGTAAATCGGTCAATTGGGGGTAAATGATCACACTTTAGTTTGTGTTTTTTCGCAACGTTTCGCCAGATTGGTTTTCTGGCCTCATCAGGCTAAAAAGAATTGTTTATTAAAAAATAAGATTCACATTAAAAACAAACACTTTTTTTTTACATCACAGCGGTATCCAATAACACTGAATTTGAAAAT
>CAKNXH010000199.1:549175-571331 GCA_932178445.1 Andricus quercusramuli | reverse complement strand
CTCAAAAAATGACTCAAACCGGGCTACGTAGTTTATGGACGAGCCCAAACGTTAAATCGAAAATGGATTTTTCAAAATATTGAAAATATTAATGAAAAGCCTTCTTTAAAAGAAATGTGTAAAATCAATCGTATATATAATTATATGCCGAAGTACACGGAAAAAATAAGTTGTCGAAACTTTACTTGACTAGTCAACCATTCTAGGATAGGCCACTTTTTCTTTAGAATCTCGTATAATTTTCATTTAAGAACCGCAGACTTCATCGAAAAAGTGAAAAAAGTCATCGAATTATTGGAATACAATCTAGGAAAATCAGTTTTCGAATTTGTATTCAGCAGATTTTGACAAAGTTCTAGACAGGCATTCAATTTTTCATAAAAAGTCTTCCAGATTCTAAAAGATTTGAAATACGTAGTGACGCTCAGGTGAAGTGGTGTATGTATATGTCTGAATTGAGTCGCAGTCACTGGCAATGAACAAATGAGCGCGGATTTAAATTTGGCTCTTCACTGGGATTTGTGAAAAATATTCAATGTGTTAAGTTAGCCGTGGGGTCTAGTTGCTAGGGATATGTTGCGTTCGATGCGTCATACACATAGGTGTTAGGTAGTTCGAATCCCGCCGCAAAATTTGTTTCGATTTTTCATAGGTTCGTGTGTATCTGTAAAAATAAATGTAACTTAAGCGTGAGTCTATGTGAATAACAATATAGTAAATATAACCGCGAAATATATATTTTTTTAACTTGGCTACACTGTTTTCTAAAAACTCGTTAGGAGTCATCGAAAGTTTCATTGACTGGCTTCGAAGCATTAGTGTATCAGTGTTTCAAGAACTCTATTCCTCTGGTCTTCACATTTTCATTGAAATTATTTTGTACTTTCGACAACTCTTTCTACTTTTTAAACGTATATCAATCAAAGTTTCTAAGACGATTCTTCCAATTTATGACATACGTTTAGCCCCATCCTAGAGTGGTTGACTCAGTCATTGAAAATTTCAACAACTAGTTTTTTCCGTGTATGCATGCATATACTTCCCCTAAGCTTCTGACGGAAACAAACATCTCGAGTTCAAATAAACGAGAATCGCCTTTGGTAGGTTATGATCGCACAGTAGAAGTAACCCGGGATGACTCAGCCTTTCGAAACTACGAGCCCAAGCTATTTGCCAGGCATTTGCCTACACAACGCATGCAAGTTAATGTAAAAGTCACGCACTCCAGATTCTGGAGACCAACTTTCAAATATAGGATTCAAACACTTCTACTTGACAGTGGATTAGGCCTGTCGGGGATACTAATGAACTACAATAAAACGCGCCTCCAACTCTATCTCGTGGGTGGTATAAAAAAGGATGTCGTTAAAATTGTGCTAATTCATTTTTTTCCTTCTGCCGCTATTGCAACGAACCTGAGAAAGCATAGGGCGCCAGGGGGCATCACACGAGTATGTAAGGCTGCACCACGAGCAGCAACAGTCAGTATTGATGGACAAGTAAATGTCAACCTCAGCATATTTAGCTCGTGAATTCGTTTTTAACGAATAAGATACCTAAATTAAGATTACTACTCATAGCTTCTTCTGGGATCGCTGCCATCAGACATCGAGCGTGCCATCGAGAGGATCAACTCTAGTTGCAGCGGTCTTCGTCCAGAAGAGGACAATACCCGTCACTCCATCGGCTAATGTAAGCAAATACCTTCCGATGTAGTTCCAACACGGAGTTAATATAATAAAAGGGATAGCGCTAATTATGACCACTTAATTTTCTGTCAATTTCCAGTTCTTTATTATCTAGCATTGCAGTTTTCTCAATTGCATATTTCTACATCGTTTTCAGGAAAAATTGCGTCATCAGAATACGCAGTTTTCAACTAGATATGGATGGAAGAACATTATCGGGTATGAAGACAGAACCCACCCTCAGAAATAAGTCAGTCTCTATGACTTCAAATGGAAAAATCACCATCAACGCGTGGTGCGTCAACGTCCACTGCGTTGTCGTCATCGAAACGGCGCGAGCGCACCCAGAGAACGCCACGGATATTCTGTCTCAAACGTAGCATGAAGCTGATTTTTAAATTGGCGTCTCTCTCTCTCTCCCCCCCCCCCCCCCCTCTACAACGCCCTTGGCTATTGATGACGATCTCGCATCTACTTCTGCTGTAGGTGACTATAAACCTGAGGAAGAGGCCACCTTTAAAACACTAGAGCCTGCAGCATAACTAAAAACGCCAAATTTGCGATGACGTCAAAGTTTTATAGAGACTAGCTATTAAGATAATCATCTTGGCAGAATTCTGTTTCTGGCATAACGGGATTATTTAGCTACAGTCTACACTGTCAATGGCAAGTGAAGAAACCAGATTTTTTGTTTCTTGCCATCCACTTTTAAGAAGAACTCTCAAGCTACAACTCATCTGGAATTGACCACACTCTACAAAGAGTATAAAGACATAAAAACTATTCGCCGAGCATCAAAACAGAATAGAGGCACTATTTCCGTAGCGAAAGAAGAAAGATATCAAAGGCAAAGGCAAATGTGATGAAGACAACAAACTCTACAAATGTGAGTTTCAGACTGTTCTGATTCAAGAGATGTCCAGGAATCTCAAGAGAATGTTCTTCAGCAACATCCGCAAACACATATGAAGTCGGATAAGAAGGATACTTTTGTGCCAGCATACTATTCAACTACTCCTGACTGAAGAGCAGATAAGGACGAAAAATGAGACGAAGAAAAAAAAATGGATGGCCGGAGGAAACGAAACGAAAAGAAGAAAGAGAGGAATAATAAGTGGAGAAATGAAAAAGAACAAAGAAACGCAAAGCGGAAGGCAACGGTCAAGTCCTCAAGAGAGACATAAAACAGAAAAAGAAACGGATGACCGTACTCGTCAAGGTCTACGCGAAGAAAATGTATTGAGTAAGCTTCACTCGACTAGTTGCATATAACGGGAACATAAAGGCATTTGGAGAGACTTTCGAATGAGGTTGAGAAAAATGAATTCTATTGAGAAAAATAAAAAATAAATTTTCCTTCGGTAGCAGGACTCAAACGCCGGACCCTTAGAAATAAAATACACTAATCTAACGACGGCGCTACGAAGTCTGATAACTATTTTTTCTTTTTCAAGTATTTCATTTCAAACCAGTCGTGGTCATGGTATTCTTTCAATGATTGATAGGAAACTTTGAAATGTGTTATTCAATAAACACGCAAAATAGTTTAAGAATCCACAAAAATAATTTTAAACTTTCCTTAAATACCTCTATGTCCCTGTTTTACGCAAAGTTTATGGAATCTTTCCCCAATAAATTTCTCCGTGAAATCGAAGAGAGGAGGACGCGTATTAGAAGACTAATGAATAATGCGATGCAACCCAATGCTAATTTACCAAATAAAGCAAAGATCCTTCAATGGAAAAAGTTTACGGATGAAGAAAAGATAGAGAGGGATGCTAGGGAGGAGCAGATCGAGGATCAGCTGGACAAGCTTTTGAAGTGAAACGTTTGCGAGAATGACGTCCTGAAGAGTCTGCTAAAGGATGGGGAAATTCTCATCTTTCGCGGTGTGAAAGAGAAGGATCACGAACACAAATTCCTCCCTTTGTTTCACCAATTACAGCAGAGTTTAGCCATAAATAGCATCAGAAGCTTTAACCTCTTCCCAATAATGAACTGTGGCATCAAGAACGTCTTCAGCACCAACACTGCTTTAAAAGACCTACCTTGAATTTGCATTCGCTGCTCAAAAGGGTTTGAAAAAGGAAAGAGCAAAACCCTGGTCTAACAATAAGGAAAAAATTGTCCGGAATGAGGACTGGATGAGGAGGAGAATGAAGAAGGTGAAGACAGAGTTGGAGAAAAAGAAATCTTATAAGGCAAAGGAAGAAAAGTAAGTTACAAACGCAGAAAAGTTTAAAGGCAACGAGGATATACGAAAAAGTATTTTGATTTTTTGCGAATAGAGAAAAGTAAGAGGAAGGACACGTCCTCTGAAATTATTGGGAATGGTAGTCGAACATTTTGCCATTTGGTGCCTAAAATCAGAACTAGAAAGCGTAGGTAGAATTTTAAAGACGCATTTTAGTTTTTGCAAAAACGGGGTTTACGACTGTTTTGTGGAGTTTGAAACTATTACTGAATCGTAAAATTAATTCGTCATCAAAAATGAAGCGCTTGAGATGGAATTGTCATTTCCAGAAAAATATCCATTGTTCATTCAAAAAGCTTAAAATTCGAATCTAATTTTAATTCCAAATCATCTCGAGAATCCTAGATTGATGCAACTAATTTTCACGAAAATGTTACTTTGAGTTCATGTTTACTGCAAAATATGTTTATTCAAACTTATATTCTGTTGAAATTTGCAATAAATAGTACAATTTTTTTTTGTAATAAAACTTTTCTCAAAAAGTGGGGGTTTTCCCTTTATGAGATGGAAATTTCATCTGAAACACTGTATTTTCGATAAAGACTTATACTTACTTATTTATAATGCAATAGTTGCTTTAAACTCTACAAAACAACCATAAAATAGTATATTACGCGTATAGGGGCAAAAACGTGGAAATGCAAACGAGCACGGATTTGTCTGCAAAAAGTTTTTTATGTACAAATTAAAATGCATCTCTAAAATTCTACCTACACTTTCTAGTTCTGATTTTTGACACCAGATGGCGTATCGCTGTTTAGACATTCTCAATATCAACAAATAACAGTGACACCTGTCATATTTTATATTCCTTCTCGTGCTCGGAAAATTAAAAGTACAGAACCATACGTGAGTGGATTACGGTTGTGAGATCGTAAGAAGGTTCGTGGGTTTTGATCCGGCCATAAAAGCAATGCTTGGCGGAGTTGCGCGGACTGGTGAGCCCAAGGTAAAGCCAATTTACGTGAGAAGCTCCACATTCAAGAAATATTTAAAGGAAAATATACGCATATAAAATCACCCAATATTAATGTAAGATAATAAAATAATTTACTTCACTAATAAACGAGAATAAATAATTAAATACGGTACATTTTATTCAAATAATTATTGTGTAACAATAAAAAAGCATAAGATTGGTGTAAATCCTTTTCAAAGAGTGTTTTTTTAATTTTCATAAGTTACTCAGTTAAATAGAGCTTTTTCGAATTCTAACATGTGAAGCAGATTTATTTTTTAAAAAAAGTGTCTATTTGTACGGCCGGTCGGACGACACTAATGTCGCTATTTGTACGGCCGACCGTACAAATAGCGACATTTCGAACAAGAAAAATCTCTGAATTGTCCAATAAAAAGCAACTGAAAGCCTCCTTTTTCAATCATTCACTTTTACCTGTACCCAGATTGAGGGCGACATTATGAAAAATCTGAAAAAATCACAGATATTCATTCGACATTCTTTAATGTCATACATTTCTTTATTTATCTTTATTGAAATTATACCCAACAGCCGAGGCCAATTACAGGGTAAATAGCTTAAATGTAAATTACATATTAATGATTAGTAGCCATCAATTCTTATTATATTAAATCTATGTTATTCTAACGCCGATGTGTCGCCAATTAGCATCTAGATCATACTGAATAAATTCTACGTGAGGTAATGAATTCTCTTACTTTTGTTTCAAATTCACCAAACGAAATTTCATAAATATTAATGCTTTTGTTTCTATTAGTGAATGTGACAAATTCATTCATCATAGCGCACATTCTAAAGATAGGAGAATTCCTGAGTACATTGCTATTATAGTTGCTGGCATATCAAATAATTCACGCTGCCTGGAGTTGAATGTCGGTTCTCTAAATAGTTGTTGAAGTTTATCTGAGAGATAAGCACAATCAATAAAATTTCTAATAATTTTGAATACAATTACCAGGAGTAAGTAATTGTATCTTTCTTTCATTGTGAACATATCAAAAGTCATATATAAAGTTAAATAGTCACTTCCTTGATGGGGAAATCTACCTTCCTTCTTAAAAAACAAAAATTTCAGAAACCTTTTTTGGATTTTCTCAATTGTGTTTATTTGATAATTTATTTGCGGTTCCCAAATTATTGCGCCATATTCTAACTTCGATCTAACTAGAGAAGTAAACATTAAATTTTTTACAAGATCTTGTAATGAAGCTCAACTTTTTCGAAGCAGATTTTACCAAGCGTCAATTTGAGGGTTACATTTCAGGTAGGAGCTTAAAATTATACCAAGGACATTTACTGTAGCTACTCTTTTTAAAGTTTGATTACCCATCTGGTATTCAAAATCAATTATGTCCTCTAAGCGATATAATGTAATGATCTTACACTTATCAGGGTTAATAGGTAGTTCATTGTCTATGCACCAGTCATAAAAGCTACTCAGTTTTCCCTGTAGCTTTATACAATCTCTAATGGAGATTATCGTTTGGAAGATTTTGGTATCATCTGCAAATATTAATAATGGCTTGAGTTCTCCAGTTACTATATCCAGAACATAAATCACATAAAGTACAGGTCCTAAATTAGAACCTTTCGGTACCCCTGAGGTCGGTGTGAATGGTTTAGACGAGTAACCAGAAAATTGTATCACATGTTGTCTGCCAATTAGAAATGATCTAATGAAACCATGTTGTTCTGGGCAAAGTTGTGGAATTAAACTTTTGGTAATTTTTTGAGCTAAACATTTTTCGAAAACCTTTGAGAAGATACATAGTACAGATATTGGCCGATAGTTGTTAACATCGGATTTTAGACCATTTTTGAGAATTGGACATACTTTAGCGCTGAAAAAGTACGCTTACGATGACAATAGTAACAGAGTAGGCTTGCTTCTGGAACTACTATTTTCTTGAAAGGGTACTTTTTTCTCCTACTTGTCCTGCTGTGCCGAACCACGTGCCAACACTGATTGAAGACAAAAACATTCAAAATTATGTTTCTTGCGTCACAATAATTTTATCATCAATTTAAGTATTGCACTGCACTCTCGTCACAAAACTGCAAATTCGGAGCCATCAAATGGCTTCCTATCTTCATTCGTTCTCAAGATAAAGTATTTGTAAATAAATCCCCGTGAAGAGTAAATTATTGAATATTCCAGAATTTTGAAAAATGTGTTGGATTAATGAATGTTCAAGTAATATATGTGAGTTTTTTCAAGTTTTTTCTATCGTCGACCGCTCTCTGGGAACAGGTGAAAGTGGACGAAAAACCTTATTTTTGGGGAATTTTGCCCTTTAACTACTGACAAAGATGTTTTAGGATAAACGTGATCATATTGTTGAATTCAGAAGACTTTAAGTTTTCAGAAGCTTTTTATTAGACAATCCAGAGATTTTTTTGTCCGAGTTGCGAAAAAAAGAAGTGATGGGCCTCGACATTTGGCTCCGACTGTAGTTTGCCTTCCAGACAGTTTGCAAAGGACTTCTGGAATTGATATTTTACTATGAACGATTGTACTTTCGTAATTATCAAAATTTACATAATTTAATTATTAAATTCTCATTCATTATTATATATAAGTACACCAAAGACTCGGTAGACGAACAATCTCGGAAGTTGCCTGAAAATAGCCTTGTTCATATAGCGCGTACAGCAAAACGTGAACAATCAGGGCCGCCTGAACCGTTTCCATAATAATGAGCAATCTCCTTGACTGAGCAGTAGTGCATGCGTCCCTTCAGAGACGAAGTTGCAACCGCTTCTCGCCCTGCCTCCCGAGAAAGTGTGGGGACCAGCAATTCTAGGAATTCATATAACGCGTGCGATGCGCGTTCAAATAGTGAGGCTCTGGTGTATAGTAAGAATGGTAAGTATGGACAACGCGCAGAATTTATTTGATGTAGGCAAATTAGTTTTTGTTTTTTGGATAATAAATGGTCGAATTCTTCATACACGATTCAGTTACTCAGAAAAGAAACTTTCTTGAACCAGAAAAACTGTTTTTTTATATACATGAAAATGTGGTTGAATCAAACAAATTTTTACATTTCATTGACCCAGCAAAATCTTGTTGAATCAATCAAATGCTCCAGCTACCAAAATATTTGGTTAAAGCATCCAAAAAATTTAGTTAGGTCAACGAAATATTTTTTGTCCATATGGTCACCATGTTCTATGGTTGAACCAACACACATTTTGTTGAATCAACCAAGTCGTTTTCTGCCTGTTGTTATTTAATTCATTCATTCATTTAAAAATACTACTTTTTAATAAAATTATTTAAGTAAAAACAACATTAAAACCTATATTACAAATTCAAATAATGGAATTCTCAAAATGTGACATTCTAACCACGCAGTTTTGAGCAACTTTTCTCTCTTAAACTAAACCAGTGAAATTATCTCTGGTTGGATCAGTATTTTGAGTTACAATTGGTGAACCAGTGATTTTCCGGCATTGGCTGGGTAAACCAGTTGGTGAATCAACTAAAAAAGTTACTGAAGTATACCAGTAATGCCAAATCATAGATTCCACCAGCGATACAGCACCCCCGTGGCCAAGCCATGAACCTTCAGTTCTCCGCGAGTATCGCGTTGTTGCATTTAGCGAGTCCACGTGATAATTATAAATGTCGAAAACGGACTATATTGTTTACTAATATCTGTGTTGTTCAAAATATTTGGGGCCACTTTGATCCTGGTGTGAATTGACACCCTTGCTTGGCTCAGACAACGAAATTCACACTCGTCAAGATGCCCCTCTTTTTGAGCCCTTGCCATGCAAATAACTATTTTGCAACGCCAATCTCAAAAGTTGACGTTTTCATGCTTCTAAATTGTGCCTCCACTCTATGCAATGTAACATTAGTATTTTTCGTTTCCTTCTCCTAACAAAACTTTTTCGGACGGGCGTTGCAAAAAATAGCGTGTGTTACACGTGCGCATAGGTGATTGGTAACTATTTTCAACTCTCCACATCATATGTTAGTTTCGATCAACACTTAGTAAGTATTAGTATTAGTTGGAGAGTTGATATCGAAAAAACGGCGACCCCCTTCGAAGTATAACCAAGGCAAGCGCTTCTTAACTTTGATGATCGAACGAGAAGCCCTTAACAATTCCATGTGTGCAATTATTAGAACGTCCATTTCAATTTACAGTTAAACATATTGAGTAAAACCATCCCTTACAATTATCTCTGATTACCGTAAAATAAATTATACTTTTAAAGAAAAAGTTTAAAGCTCATTACTGAATATTTTCTTTTTCGTATAATTGAATGAATGTCAGAGTTAGTTTTGTTTGGGGCAAAAAAGGAATATTCGCTTGAGTGAACCAACCCGTTAAGCTACTGAATTGTAGATACGGTCACGTTGAGTTTTCACGAGGCAATGCGCATTTCAGAAATGAGCTCTGATTCTCGGCTGAATATCTACACCTACAGGTTGTTCATTATTCCAGTCGCGCTGTTCGGTATGAATGTGCCGATTTCGTTAGTCCTGTTTTTGGCGACGATCCAGAGCGTTTACGGCAATAACTAGAACGTAACAAAAGTTTTCAATCCGCGCTTGGTTCCAGGACAGGAGGTCGCTTCGAGAATACGCGACTCTGAAGCTATTTAAAAACTTTTCATTCTTCGAACCACCCAAGAATATACACTTTTACTTAAAAAGACTTTTAGTCATCAAGGAGGGAAAAGAACTAACGTAACCTGAGAAATATAGGGAGAGATTTATTTTACTGTCGCGAACTTTATTCACAGTCTTTCGATTAAAATTTATGACATCCCTTAAACGACTTCTTCAAACATTAATTCTCAGTTTACGATTTATTTTACCGTTTCTTTCTTTTAAAAAAAGGTATGAGAAAGAAATTTCATTTTTTACTTTTTAATCAAAATGTAATATAAAGTAGGTATAAACACTGATATGGATTGGGCACTTAACGTTTTGTGTTTTCGATCTAATTTTTGAATACAGTAATTTTTTCCTGATACAATATCTTTTTTAGTATATACCATATTACCAGGATACAAAAATATAAAAAAATTCCCTCAATGTAGTATTTTAATGAAAAAATTAGAGTGATTTTGAAGAAATCGGATTCTTCCAGATACATTAAAGACTGTTAATGAAGATCTTAAGATGGTACTTGAGCACTTCCGTTTTACGGTAACGAAAGAAAACGGTAAAAGGTGGCGACTAGCCAAGTAACGCCTTCCTAGTGGCGGCGGCAGCATCTAATAGGAGTTACGTGCAATCCGCTTTAATTCGATGAAATTGGTAGTCCAGTGCCTTCTGCCTACCTTCGAGTCTTCGACAGAGACTGAGGCAGAGAAAAAGTTCCGAGACGTTCCATTCCGCGTGTCCTCGTATAAGAACATTAAAGCGTTAAGGTTAATTCTACCTTTTTCCACGCGATATTTTGCCGGCGTGCTTGACATTCCTACCTATATCCACCTATTCCTATTAGGGATGTAAATGTGGTAATTTCGCACGGTCATTACTGGGGTCGGCATGAAAGTAATGCTTTTGAACGGAGGCTGCGTCCAGAGTGTCCGGTGCCCAGTGTTACCCTGAAATTATCCCATTGCACGACGTTTGAAGGCACCTTCTCGTATTCCAGCTTGAAGTTTCAATTCCTCCTGCATCGTGTCGCTCTTTTCTTTCAGATCCAATTCTTTCATTCCGATTATGTCATCCCAAGCACCTTTTCAAGCTTTCTAAATTTAAATTGTTTATATTTCAGCGGCTTGAATTTGCCATCTCAAAACGTTGAGAATAGGTCATATTTTGAATTTCTACTAAAAATTATAAATTCAGAAATTAAACACTCTTTAAAACTTAAGGTTTTAAATAATAGCGTATTTAAAAGTAACGTTATGCTTCAAACTTTAAATCACAAATGCAAGTCTACTTCCAACGCGCGAAAAAATGCGAATTTTTGGTAACTTTTTTTTAACATAAAGAAAGATATTGATGTATGGTTTGTTATGCTTAATAGATGTACTCTTGAAATACATTTTTAAAAAACTTTCAGTTCATTTTATGCGCTCTATATACATTTAAATGGCACTTACCTCAAAACCACGTTTTTACCGCTTGTTAAAGAAATCTCCGAAACTACAGGATCGATTAGTTTAACATTTTTACCACATATTCTATACATATAAATCAACCGATGGTAGCAGATTTATATAAAAAAAATTATTTTTACTATTATTTTTATGCAAAAAATAAGCAAAAAAAATGAGATTTTCTTTTTTTTTCGAATTGCCGCCATTTTTTTTTTTGCATGTAAATGAAAAAATCTGCTACCACCGGTTGATGAATATGTATAGAATATGTGGTGAAAATTTCAGACCAATCGATTAGGTAGTTTCGGAGATTTTTTTAACAAGCGGTAAAAACGTGGTATTGAAGAAAGTGCCATTTACATGTATATAGAGCGCATAAAATGAACTAAAAAATTTTTTAAATGTATTTGAAGAGTTTATCTATTAAGCATAACAAACCCTACATCAATATCTTTCTTAATATTTTTTTAAACGATTTACAAAAATAGCATTTTTTTCGCGCGGTTTTAAATTGAAAACGTTCTAAATTTAAAAATGGCATAGGACCAGGTTCGTTTTACAAAAATTTGATTGTGATTACTAAAAAAGTGGTTGCAGTAACAAATCAATTTCTTTTTGTTTGAAACAATAATTTTGGTTAAGTATCGTTTGGTACTTGTACCATACCAGTGGTACCAAAGAATTTGATAGATCTCACTAAGCACTAGACTGCGCATGCGCAGACACCCAAAGCCCTAATTTTCAAATGGCTGATGTCAGCTGAGGTGACAGAGAAAGACACATACTGTCGTTTTAATCTGTGAAATCAGGAAAACTGGGAAATAACCAGGAATTTCGTTCATTGGAAAATGACGAACAATTAGAACCAGTGACCGCCAATTTTCTCTCGAATGTACTAATATGAAACAACGAATTTTCTAACAGAATTATAATTTTGAGTTTAAAATAGGGGATTTTCATGGAGCATAAAAGAAGACTAATTTTTAGTTCGGAATAGGGAATATCAGTGAAGAAATATGATGTTGACTTTTGAACAGGGAATATCGTAAAGAATTATAATTTTAAATTTGGAATACACGAATTCCGCCAAGAATTAGAATTTTGACTTTGGGACAGGGGATTTTCTAAAAGAATTACAATTCTGATCTGTAACTGAGAATATGAAAATATAAATTTTCCTTAAAAAAAAAAACTATATTGTTACTTCAGCCAAGTAATTTTATTGCTTTTATAAAAATAAAGTTAATTCTACAAAACATATTTGTTCAGCCCAAAAAATTTTGGTTGTGCCCACAATATTTTTAAATAGGAATAATATAATAGTTATGATATTTATAACGTAAAATATGTATAATAAAATACAATACAATAATTCGTATCAAATCCTAGATTCTTTTTCAATCAGTCTGAAATAGAAGAGCGCGCTTTTAGGGGCCATCCATACACCACATGGATAATTTTTATGGGGGGCCGCCCCCCGCCCCCCTGTGGACAAACGTGGACTATTTACGTGGACAATAACGTAGAATTTTCATGATTCTAAAGCAATTTTTGCCGCAAGGAAGTTAAATATGACATTTATAAATTTTGTGTCCTCAATTATCCTAATTTGTCCCTGTAAGTAGTAACGTACTTTCTGTTCAGCCTTTCAAACCCCTCCCTTTAGGAAATTCTGGCTATACCAATGATGCTTCATATCTACATATGTACCCCCTACCCCAACTACCTGTAAAGGGGCAGCGAGTGTGTAACAGAGCCCGATCTTGCATTACAAAGAACTAGAGAGAACTTATGATGAATTCCAAAGAATGTAAGGTTAAATCCAACAAGTTGAAATACTCATCGCGAAGTTAGAGAATGTACCCAACTTATGTTTCGTCAACAAGAGTACATTATTTCTGTTACTTTTGCGCTTCGGTAATTTTCTACCAGGAAAAGAGTTTGGGATTTGACCCAGGAAGGAATGCGACAATTACTTTTTGCCCTACTGCCATATAATCCTACGGAAATCGTGATTCCTGTGGACGAAATGAGGTTAGGTACTCTTTTCTCCGAAAATAGAAGAATATGCCGGAAGATAAAATAAAAATCTGGCAAAATATGCCGGCGTAAATTCCAACGGTCAAAAAATTCAAAACAGTTCAAGATGAACAATTTTTGAGAACAAGTGCCATAAAAATCAAAATGTACAAACTCAAACATTAAAAGTGCAAAGCCAAACACTTTAAATTTGACGACAACAGAATGGAACGACTGAAAAAATTCACAATATCCGAATTTATTTAAATTAAAAACATTCAAAGGCTATAACTTGAAACTATAAGCTTTCAAAATTGAATAATTTTAACATTTATGAGGAAAAAATTTTACAATATTTCATACTAGGATTTGTACTATGAGATTTGTTTTTTAATTTTTATTTAAGTGTTAATAACCCTTACAAAAGAAAGCATTATATCCACTACTTACTGATACTTTTTTTAAGAGGGAGAATTCAATGTTGAAAGTGAAGGGCAAAAAGAATTACTGGTACATTTAAAAAAATTTCAATGTATTTAAACAATGAGGAGAGCAGGTGTTTTTATTTAAATATTTATTTACGTCATTTATTTCAACTCGGCAGAACTAGAAACGTTCAGAATCGGTAATACAAAGGACAAAAGATATTTCTTGTTTAATTCACGCCAACCATCTTAGAATTCACCTTACATTCTTTAAAACAGGGTCAGTACAAAAGCAATAAGTTTAAAAAACTGGTAAGATAATTTGCAGAAATTCTACGACAAAATAATCCACAATAGAATCCAAGTTTATATTCAAAGTGGAGAAATTCATTTGATGCAACCTGCAACTATGTTTTCGCTCTTTCGTTCAGTTTCTTCTCCTCTGACTTTGAATGTAGATTCATATTCATTACTAGCGAATTAAGACACAGCGAGTAAATAATGACAATCTCGTGATGAGCAGTGTGAAACTTGGATCGTCAATGAGAGAACAAGCGACGGATAATTCAACGCAAAGAAAATAAACAGAAATATTTCACTAAGAAATCAAATCCCGTTATTAAATTAAATATAAATATGAGTTAAACAAATCTTTCCTTTATTTTAAATATTGGATGAAAATTACGAAGTGTCCATCTCTGTAGAACTGAATAAGGGGAAAGATGCTCTAAGAACATGTACGATGGGATTTAGAAAATTATGAATTTATAGGAAAGTTTTATTGGTCTGCTTGACATGTATTTTTCTTCCGGAAAAAGGAAATAAAGAATTTTATTCCATTTTATCAACTGGTAATGAATATTTATTTCCCGGTTTTCCTGATGTCACGGTCAAGTAGATACCATCACAAGTCACACACAAAGAAACTTTATTTGATTCAAAACTACTTTAAAATCATTTTATTTATATCAGATTAGACAAAATTAATCGCTCCTTTATCTTGTTTTTGATAAAGTATGGGACGTTAAGGTGCAGAGACATTTAACAATAATATATCAATCATAAAATGCAAAACACATGTGAAAGTAATAATACACAAAAACTAGAGAATGAAAAACAGGCAAATGTTTGTGTGTCATAACATCATCCTTAGTAAATATTGACAAAGTAGTAAACTGTATAATCTTAAAGGTAACACAGGGTCGAAAATACATAGGATGATAAAACAACGTCAATCTTCTACCCGAGTGAACTTTTCATAAATAGAAAAAAGCACGTCTAATGTATAATTGATAAAGCATTGAACGCAGCTACGTGTTTTTAACATACATCCTTTCAGAAAAACCGATCATCCTCTTAAAAAATGTTGGGCTCTAAATTAAAGATACTTTTGTCAATAATTAATTGGTTTCTACAATAATTTTACTCTTGTGATTTGGTGTATGTATATTCCTCAACCAAGCCTAATACAAAATTCAGATTTCGTGTAAAACTGTCTATTAAACTGAAATCTTCTTAAAAGTCTTATGATATATGAAATACTATAGAAGGATATAATTTAATCACCTCATTTATGTGGTTTCATCTACTCTGATAAAGAGAAATTGGCTAGGCAGTATATACATATACCATACTATAAGCTTCGAGATAATATTCCTTTATTAAATTGGATTTTAATTCTTAACGAATGAGTTTCTCCACGAGAAGTTTTCATCGTTTTTCCATTCTTTCCTATCGATCGCTCAAAATAAACATTAGAGAATCCAGAATTTTCACCGTATCATAACCGGACTTTCAGGTGAGATATAAAATTCTGCCGTCCTGATGAAGAAACTATACAACTGCATTTGAGAAGAACCGAGATATTCAATAAAACGCGTTTGCATCTTGTAACTTTTAACGTATGAGAGTTTTTGAAAAAAATTACCGTTCTTGGGTAAATCGGGCATGCTCTATTCATTGAAACATAAAAAATGGCGAATTCCAATTATTGATATGCAAAGCTGTAGATATACTAGGTATTAATGCGCAAAGTCACCGAGATTTCTTACTAATAAACACATCTGCGCAGATGTGTGTAAAAATTATGATGTAATTATTAATTAGTTATTTAATTGCAATTAATTTTTAAGTTTTGTAATTAGAAAATGTATCAATAATACAAAAGTAATTAATTTCATATTTTGATCATTAAAATAATTGTGTGAGCACAAAATAAAACAAAAAAGAGACTTTGGTCAAATTATTAATTGTTTATTAAAACCATTTAATTTCAATTAACAGTGTCATTAACACACCTTATGACTGACAAGCATAACGAAAAATTGTAATAATAAATAATATCCATTAAAGGAAAAGATTTTTAATACATATGTGAATTTTACAGATTCTACTGAATTTAACTCGACATTTTTTATATATTTTATAAATGTTAAAATGCCTTGAATTTAATTTTTAGTTAACTAATTCGAATTCTAAGCCAGAAATTCTTTTTATAAAGAATTGTTTGTAACGAAAAACGGCTATTATTCGGAGTGGTTCGGTAGACCGAGTAAATAATTTTTTTTTACAAATAATCTGAGATGTGTCAGTTGAATATACATTCAGATTTTGAGGTTAAAATTCTTCATTCAAAAAAACTAATATCCAACAAATTATTCCCCAGCTCGATTTTGAATTGAATCTTCCCATTTTCTCCCAATATACTGGAAAATTTACTTTATATGATCATTTCTCAATTTTGTAGGTAAAATTATTTATTTTTTCTTTATATGTAAGAATTTAAGAAACTATATTACTACAAAGACTAGAGATAAAAATGAATTATTTACCATAATATATTATAGAACACAACTGATATTTATTTTTAAATATACATAATCAGTACAAATAAAATATTTTTTTTCTATAATTTGCGAAAAAGAGCCAGTTTTTCCACCTGTTTTTGGTGTAAAAAGTGACGGATTTTTGGTCGATGACGTGGCGCATGCGCAGTGCCGACCTTTCCGGGCAACAGTGAAAAAAGTGGACGGATGGAGTGAAAAAAGTAAATGGACGCAGTGACAAAAGTGAGGCACAGTGAAAAAAGTAAATAAAGTGCAAACTGCTTCGTGTTACTTCGGGTGGGTTCGTGCTGCCTCGGGTGTGCTCGTGCATCGTGCGCAGCCAACTTCATTCTATTTCCGACTCCGTCCCTAACCTAAAACACCGTCAGTTTCTCCGAAAATACAGTGTTATTGTTGCGTGAATCGACAAAAAATCGCCTTCTTTTTACACAAAAAACAGGTAAACAAAAACTAGCACTTTTTAAACAAATTATAAAAAAAGTACCGTGTCGTGTA
This sequence comes from Andricus quercusramuli, assembly GCA_932178445.1. Taxonomy (NCBI): domain Eukaryota; kingdom Metazoa; phylum Arthropoda; class Insecta; order Hymenoptera; family Cynipidae; genus Andricus; species Andricus quercusramuli. The sequence continues at coordinate 554,550 of CAKNXH010000199.1, read as the reverse complement.
TGTTTGCGAAGAGAAAAATTGAGTCTCAATTTTTGTCTTCGCAAAAATGGAGCGAAAAAGTTATGAAGTCTCTGACTTTATGACTAAATTTACAAAATTATTAAATCTTTAAAAACATGAATTTAGAACAATTTTAAACAATTTAAAGTTTTTAAACGAAGGAATCAAAATTTCAAGTAAAATATGAAGCTCTATAAGTGATTAAGATGACGAATAGAAATCTCAAATAATAATCAAGATGTTTTGACGAACTTCGGAATTTAATTCTTAACTTTATGTCCTGATGAGGAAAACAAACCTGTTTTCGAAACGTTGGCAGCTGAGACGCAATGAAGGTTTTTAACATCGAATCTACTTTTTTGGTCTGAAGTATGTCAATTTACCACCTATATATATATAATCTCATTTTTGATAAAAATACACTTGTACAGTTTCTTCATCAGGACGGCAGAATTAAACTACATATATACAATTTTTTTAGTTCATGGAAGATTGAGTTTATTATAAACCACCATACAATTACTTTCATGTATTCGAACTTTACTAATTTATCTGCTGTCTAGTCAGTAAGAAGTAAGTCACTGAATCCAATTAACCAGGATTTGAATGATTATTCAATGGGGTTTCCCTGATTCAACCCAGTGAAGTACTTCATACTGATTTAGAGTATATAAAAACAGTATTTACCGTTACTATTATATCTAGCAAAGTAACGAGTCGTTACTTTATTACTATATATATTTGAAACATGACATTTCAATACAATATGCAAGAATGTCTGATAAATATGTAATAAATGGGTAATAAATGTGTACTTCAAAGTAGAAAAACTTTTAGGCGCAAATGCTTTTAAATTAAAATGGTGTAACATTGAAAACCTTAAATCAAAACACTTTAGTTTTTAATTACAAAAATATATTGAGATTTTTGTTGAAAATTCATTTTCTTGGATAAAAATTTATTAGTTCAGTTAAAACTTTTACTCTTTTGTTGTACATTCATCTTTTTGGATAGAAAATTCGACTTTTTGGATTAAAAATTAATCTGTTTTGGTAGAAAAATCAACTTTACTTGATTGGAAGTTGAACTACTTTGTTAACGCTTCATTTTATTAGTTGTAGATTCATGATTTCAGATAAAAATTACTCTCTACAGACAACAGTTTCATTTTGATTGAAAAATTTGTTTTCCCAGTTTTGAGTGTGCGCCTTGAACAGCAATTTGCCTCTTTACAATTTTTTTGGTAGGATGTGTGCTGATAAACTGATTTGTTGAATTTTGAATGCTGACAAGTAAGAATTTCCTCAAGTTTAAACATTTAATTTTGACATTGCAAAATATTAGTATCTATAATTTTCAAATTTAGAATGGTCATTGATTTAAAATTTCTAATTATTAAAGGTTGTGAATTAAACCATCCACTTTTTGAATACTGGAGTTTTCAGCAGAAATTATACTTTCTCGCTTTTTTACACATATTTCAGCGAAGAAATTTTAATTTTGAAAACTTGTATCCTAAAACTTAGTATTTAAATATATTCAACATTTTTCAAGTATTGAAAGTAGGGTAATGAAGTATACTAAATATTAATTTTGTTTAACAATTCGAAACAATGGATATTAAAATGATCCATTCATGTACACACACAAAACTGACTCAATGGGGTCGTTGCATGAATTGCAGGTAATATATTTTTTAAATATTGCATAACATTCTGAACATTTTAGTGCATTTAAAAAAATTGTTGAATACGTCATTGTTGAGATAAAAATTTTTAAGAAAAGTATCCAAATTCCTATTCAAAAACTCTGTGAACTTGAAACGTCACTTCCCAAAAAGCACGTAACCAATCAGCATAATGATACCTAAATGATACCTAAATAAAGATAGTCATGAATAATATCAGTCAAGTGCGTGAGAATGAGTAGATGTTTCCAAAGATAACCTCAAATTTTAGTTAATCATTTGTTCGGAACATACATTTCACAAGTATGTATAATAATGGCAGCCTCTTAAAAAAATGTTTTGTACCTGCTTGCAACTGCAATAGCAAAGATAATCCAAACAAAATATTTATAAGGTTGCCTACAGAAGTGAAAAAGAAATGGGCAGAAGCCGTTGTAAGAACCGGTAAAGATACCAAGTTTCATTCAAACCTTTCGCACTGTCACACTTTACAAAGCCGGATTTGAGTGAAATTCTAGGCATTTTGAAAATCTTTTAGGCCATTTTTTTTACTTTTAAAACACGTTTACAATAGGTTATGTTTACTGTTTACACATTCAATCTCTAGCGGCCATATTATATTGCGTCACCAACCACACAACCACGCTAATCAGAATAAAATACTTCCTACAAAGTGCTTCCCGCAAAAATTCAAAAAGTATACTTTTCAAACATTAAAAAAAATATTTAAACTTAATTGAAAAAAACTTTCCTTCCATAGTTACATTATTTTTTTGGGTTTCTTTCAATTTTACTAGGAAAAAAAATATTTGAAAATATGTAACAACCCCATTGGTTGTAAAACTGTAATTTACTCTTCTACGCGGAGAAAAAAAATACGTTAGGCTTATCGAAAAATCTGTAACCGTTACAGATTTCCTACGTTAATATAGTGACAGCATAGAATTTAAGTACACATTACTATTAAATTTCTGTAAGTAGATTCTGTAAATATTACAGGATTTAGTCGTAACACTAACATAAAACACTCGTAAGCATTACAGAAAAATATCTGTAACGAGTACAGATAAGTCTGTAGAGTCCACAGATAACCATCTATAACAATTACATATGAATATCAGTAATGATTACAGACAAATGTCTGTAACGATTAGAGACAAATGTCTGTAAAAATTACAGACAAATACCTGTAATGATTACAGATAAATACCTGTCACCATTATAGAAAAATAATTGTAACGATCACAGTTTATTGTCCGTAAGTACTGCAGGTGTGTTGATAAAATATTAAAATGTGAATGTACTCCATGAATCGAAATTAGTAAGAAGTTCTTAATGAAATAGTGTAAAGTCGCTTATCGATTAATTTATTAACCATTTATATATTAAACTTTAGTAGAAAACTTCACTTATATATGAAATAGTAGTTTTCTACTCAAGTTTATCATAGTAATGCTTAATCAATCAATCGATAAGTGACTTTCCACTATTTCATTAATAACTTCTTATATAGTAATTCCGATTCAGAGAATATATGAAAATTTTAATATTTTCTGTAAGCGACTTCGCACTATTTCATTATTAACTTATTCTTACAAATTCCGATTTAGAGATTTGAGTCTCCCAAAATTGCCTACAAATTTTAAAATAATTTACTAAACGTCAAAAACCCATTTTGTATAATTCTAAAGAATTGGTAGAATGCGTATATTCAGAAATATGGATTGACCTAATCATGTGTATATTAGAATATGTTAAAATGCTGCGAATTTAAAATTATTGTTTACAAAAGAAAATGATAGAAAAAGCTGTTCCAAAAATGGACAATAAATCGTTTTTAAAATACACTATGATAAATTTATTGAGCTTCTAAATTTTGCACAATACAATATCATAACACGAAGAGGTTTTGATTGAAATAAAATTCAGTATATCATTTTTGTATAATGCATCTCATATATTTAGAACGTCTTAATAATAAAATGCTGCTGACATTATTATATAACACATTATGTACATATATAAATGCACATTTCTTGTGACACAGTTTAACATTAGCGTGTACCTTAAAATAGTATACGAAGTTATTACTATTCAAATGTGATTCGTTATGAAACAACATATACTCTATTGCAGAAATAAAGATCTCTTGTGGGCTAATATAAAAGAAAACATTTTATTAAGTAATTATAAAGTGGAATATACTAAGTAGCGCGTAGCAACATCAGAGTCTTTGGTACGTTTTTCGCAATGCTTATCAGCTTTGTTGAAACTTGTGGCCATTCCTCAAAGAGTTTATTTGCTTCATCTTCGTGTAGCTATTTAAAATCAATGTCAATCTAAAAGATACAAACTATATTAAAAATAAAAGGAAAAGGCAGACGGTATTAAGGAAATAGGTTTTTCATGATTTTTAAATTCTTAAAATAGATAAAAAAAGATCTGAAAAATAGTTACAAGCATAAAAATTAATTAATGTGTTATTTCTTAATCATGTTTCAATAAATATATGAGCAAAAAGAACGTATTAGGTGCAAAAACAGACTAACATTTAACCAAATAGTTAAATCCTCAACAAAACCTGATTAATTTTCAAGGAAGCAGTTGCATCTTTAACCAAAAATAATGTAATTTCTACCAGAAAAGATGAATTTTCAACAATGCAAGGTTGTTCAATCAAGAACCCAGGAAAAAAGAACCCATTGAAAAATAGACTCCGTGAATTGCGTATCTGTCATTTGCAGATTGAGATTTTTTAAACTGAATTGGTTTGCGACTATGTGAATCGGTCAGTTTCTCAAATGGTTTCTGATCTGCAATGTACTACAATGTCCATTTCAAGCAAAGTCATATTGAATCGGTTTACCTCTTTTTGAATGAGACTGATTTTTTTCAGGTTAGGCTGCCATATTTCACATGATTTTTAAAATTTATAAATTATTGATAGATTAAGAAAAATGATATGCAAGGCTACTATATTCCTTTCGCTGTTTTAGTTCTAGAGAATGTGAAGGCTTTTGTGGCTTATAAGTCTGTCAAAAAAATAATAACGAGTACAATTCTGTTAAAAACCAATCGGCGGCAATCTGGAATTCCAGTGACAGATACGCTATTCAAACGACTTTGAAACCCATTCAAAGCAAGTGAATGGATTTTTGTTTCCTGGGAAGGAAACCAAATTTCAACCGTATTCTTGAATTTTCTGAAAAAAGGTAATTTCTAAACGAAAATATCAATTTTCAACGAATAGTTGAGTTTTCTAGCAAAATAGTTGAATTTAAATGAAAAACGAAGAATTTACAACAAAACAAATTAATTTTCCACCAATAAGGATACATGTTTAATCAAATCGTCAAATTCTCATTAAAATGATTAAATTTTGAAACAAAGAGTTGCATTTTCAACCAGAAAAGATCAAACTTTTTCCCAAAGAGATACAATTTCTACCTAAAGAGATAAATTTACAACAAAAGAGTTGAATTTTCAACCAAGAAACATTTTGCGGTCAAGAAAGGAAAAAATGTCAGACAAATTGTTGAATTTGCAACCAAAATATTAATTTTTAACCAATGACTTGAATTTTCAACCCAAAAAGATGAGTTTTCAACCAAAAATTAAAATTTTCAATAAAAAATGATGAATTTTTACCAAAATTTTTGCATTTCCATCAAAATAATTAAATTTTCAA
>CAKNXH010000199.1:513199-549165 GCA_932178445.1 Andricus quercusramuli | reverse complement strand
TTTCCATCAAAATAATTAAATTTTCAATCAAAAAAGTACCCTATCGGACTGAAGTGTTGCTCAGTTAAGGCCAAAAAGTTGTATTGCAAAATGTAATCCAGGTTCAAGGAAATAGATGTGAAAGTAATTGACATTTAAATTTTCAATAAAAATGATGACTTTTTATCAAAATTTTTGCATTTCCATCAGAATAATTAAATTTTCAACCAAAAAAGTATCCTATCGAGCTGAAGTGTTGCTCAGTTAAGGCCAAAAACTTTTATTGCAAAATGTCATCCAGGTTCAAGGAAATAGATAGATAGGGTGAAAAATCTTTGGTCTAAACAAGTTTACCAGCTCCGAGAACATAGTTCAAGAAGTTTCAGACTAGAATTTGAACAGGTTTTGAAAATTGGCTCTCGGTAGCGATTAGGAATCAAATTTTCAATTTTTTACACACAAAAACCTAGCTCTCAAAATATGAGTATGCTGAATGTGAATAAAACATTTTTTTTCGAGAAAAATTTTTCTGTTCCGAGAAAATCAAACTTGAATGTCCCGATATCACAGAATGAAAAAAGAAACAAGATGTATAATTGCATATATACAGGGTTTTTTTTTAAACTTGAGACAACGAAATATCTAAAAAAATACGCATCCTACGGAAAAAATGCCTGGAATAAAAACTTTTTATTTTCGAGGGCGAAAAAAGATTTGTTAAAATTTACCACACCCCCACCCCCACAGGAGGCTGGGGTGGGGGTAACTTTGTAATTTCAAATGGCAACCCCAATTTTTATTACTGATTCAGATTCTCCTTTACGAAATACGTAAGTTTTATTCGGAAAATTTGTTTCGATTCGCGATAGATGGCGCTGCAATTGCGAAAAACGAAATTGTTGACACTACTTTTAGCTCTACCCAGGAATAACGACGCGGACGTAGTAGTTGTCTATTCCCTTCGGGGTTCTTAATTTCGGTGAGTCCCCTTGCCTCTCACCATCCATCGGGGGTGCTTGATTTCGGTGAGTCCCCTTGCCTCTCACCACAGGGATGCTTGATTTCGATTAATTATTTTACAATAAGTGCTCAAAATGGTGTCCTCGCACTTCCAAGCTTAGGTCTTCCAGCAATATTGGAAGTTGATTTTCTAAAAAGTCACGATATTTTTCACCGTTCAAATTTCCATCAATAAAATACGGACCGATAAGTTGATCTCCAATTATTCCACACCAAACGTTCACGGACCATGGACGCTGATGCTCAACTTCACGCAACCATTCCTGCCACTTTCTCCATAAATGAGAATCATTTCAATCTTCTGTTGCTGAGATAGAATTTCCATTGTAAAAGTAATGAAGTAAGGTAATGAGGAAATACAACGACACCCAAACCAACTCAAACGAACGTGACCAACAACAATAACCCAAACGAAAGCAACCAACACACCCAAATCAAATGAACACAATCAACCTTCCTAATGAATAAACGTTAAGCACGGACAGACGCGGTTATCGCTCGGCCGGGATGACGTCGAGGATTGTAGACAGTGGAGACTCGATGATATGTAATGTCTACATCCAAAATCGACTGTCGTCAACCAACTGCATTCGGGAACGGTTTTCGACAGTTTTATCACTTTTACTGTCCCGTTGCCAAAAGTTCAAGCACCCGATAGATGGTGAGAGGCAAGGGGACTCACCGAAATTAAGCACCCCGAAGGGAATAGACAACTACTACGTCCGCGTCGTTATTCCTGGGTAGAGCTAAAAGTAGTGTCAACAATTTCATTTTTCGCAATTGCAGCGCCATCTATCGCGAATCGAAACAAATTTTCCGAATAAAACTTACGTATTTCGTAAAGGAGAATCTGAATCTGTGATAAAAAATTGGGGTTGCTATTTGAAATTACGAAGTTTCCCCTAACCCTGCCTCCTGTGGGGGTGGGGGTGGGATAAATTTTAACAAATCTTTTTTCCCCCTCGAAAATAAAAAGTTTTTATTCCAGACATTTTTTCCGTAGGATGCGTATTTTTTGAGATATTTCGTTGTCTCAAGTTAAAAAAAATACCCTGTATACTTCCTTGTAAAAGTTTCTTCGAGGCAGCTGAAAAGTCCCCATTCTTCCAGCTTGTTTGCCACGAATTGATCCATGTTCAATCTATAAAACATTAAAGGCTTATGAAAGTGCTCTAAAAATATAAATATACTGATCGAAATTCAATAACGCATGCGAGCATGCAGGCAAGGATGACGCCGTCTGAACTCGCTTTTTGAGGTTAGATTTTCGTTAAAACATATTTACACTGAAATGCACATGAGAAACTATATTTATTTCAGGAAATCTAAAAATGTTGTCAACTCACCTCTTTCTTAGATAAATTTAAAGCACAATAATTCACAACACTTTTTTTGGTCTCGCGGTCTCTTGCTCTCGCGTCTCTCGCACCGATGGCGTCGTTCGGCTTTGTACTGCCGGGAATCCCGCAGGAATGAGTAACGCGGACGCATGGAGGTTAGTATACACAACTCAGAGAGTATGTAACGTCTACGGAATTTTGCCGTAACGCTTACAAACCATCAGTACTAGCAATATACTGGTATAATTAATCTATAAACCCTGTAAATATTAACGATGGGTCTAGTCACGATTACAGAGAACACTTACAGAAATTTAATAGTAAACAGTACATATAGGGAAGTAAAATTGACTTAAAAATTCCCTTACTTCTATCTTTTTTTACAGTAACAAGTACGTAAATCCGTAACACAGAAACTCCAGTAAATTCAGCAGATACATTTTTCTCCGTGTATAAAGGTCGATGTTATATAAGTATTTCACCTATGTCATAGGGATTCTAATACACTTTTGAGATTTTGATCATGGTTATGGTTATGTATTAATTTTTTCTGTATTGGCAATACGTTAATAAGTTATTATTCAGCAAGAATTCTACACAGTTTTTGTGGCAAAAAAATTGTAGTGCGAAAGACATTAAAATTACACCAAAAAACTGTGGTTTAGGAAGAATTTTTGTTATAAAATAAGTCTATTCAAACAGCTTAACAGTTTGGTGATTTATCTTAAGAAAATCTGAAGCATTATAAATTTGTGATAAAGTCGTAGTCAGTCAAGATTGAAGAAGCCAGAAAGTCTTAAAAGGTCGAAATGGAAGAAATGCAGGAAGAAGATAAACATCAGCAGCGGAGCTCCTGCACTTTCAACAGGAATTACCACCTACAGTCCGTAGCTTCGTCGTCTGCACGATGTTTACGCGCCATTGGTCACCATCTTCGGAATGAAACTACAGACCTGCGGTATTCCGGTACTTCACGACTAAGAGTTCACGATGGTGAAAGGAACGAAAGGTAGAATAATCACATACAACACGTTAGCTGGGGTAGACTCTACTACCCCTACTTTCATTTGATTGTAAAGTACGTCACGTCTATTCATTCGCCTAATAAGAATGGATATACCACCGAAGGGGAGAGATTAAATGGATGTACATTCAATATAGGGCGGAGTGAAATTGCTGAAAGGAGGGGTGTCAATAAGCGAATTATGTTTACCCCAGTTACTATACTTTCTCTAAATGTTTCCTTTAAGACCATAAATGAAATATGTGAGTTTCGAGAGTCTGCTCCGAGAGTCGAAGTAAAATTACATGAATAAAATGATATATTTTTTAAAGCTCTTAAATAAATATTATTCTAAGTAGGCGCCGCGTGCCTACAAAAAAAAGGGCGTTAAAGCCGATCAAGACGTTAATGAAGTCTCACAAGAATCTGAATAAAAATAAAATATATAATTTTTTAGCTTAAAAAAATTGGTTAATATAATTTACAAAAAAAAATTAAATTAAAAAAAATTTAAGTATTAATTTTTGAAATTATTTTCCTAGAAAAAAGTTAATTCAGTCCTTAGAACCTTCCCCACCCATATTTTCCCTCCCCAGAGATTCCCCTCCCCTCATTTTCCCTCCTTGGAAAACAGTAGAACGTAACGGACTGATACCGATAAGGTTCTCTGTCCGGGACTACAAAACCCTAAAAAACTGAAAACTTAAGAAAATAACTGAATGATTTTTTTTGTATTGAAAAACCTTGTCAATAATAATACGGGAAACTGCCCAATTTTGACGAGGCCATGTCAAAAACTCAGTTTGAGAAAAAGTTATAGAAGGAAGAGAAGGATAAAACGTCCCCGATATAGTTAAAAATTTTATTTTGAGAAAAACTCCGCTGGCTAATTTATAAATTTACTTATTTTTACATAATTTATTATTTTTAAACTTTTTTTTCAATGATAAATTCGCTTCTGAAGTGGCTCGCCAAAATTTAGGAGTTTCCACATTATTATTTACAGGGTTTTTACTTTTTTTTTAAAGAATTATTTAGTTCTTTTTTTACATTTTGAGTTTTTTATCAAGGATAATTTCAAAAGCATTACATGAAAACCTGAAGTTTTTCAAAATTTTTGAGTTAGTTCTTTTTTAAACTGTTTCAGTTCAAAAGAAATATATTTTCAGTATTTTATCTAGCTTTTTTTCTGTTTTTTTAAGGTTAATAATATTATTTTATTTATATAATTGTGAAGAACATGAAAACGAGGAATTTAAATTTTTTAAATTAACAAAATTTTCATTATTCCTTTTTTGAACTTTTCAGTTTTTTTTAATATCCTTTTTATTTTTTTTAATTTCTAGGGTTTTTTGTTCCGGACAGAACCCCTTTTATATTTCTGGTCGGCTGTTTGTCCGTTACGCAAATCGAATTAAAAAGAGGCTTGTTTTTGGAAGTGACCTACTCTGCAAAAAATTAAGTAAGAAAGCTTTTTCTATTAAGTTTCAGAAAGCTTATTGAATTTCACGTCGATTGAGCACCACCTGATGTATTTTCCATGTTGATAAGGGCCGAGGTGACACGTGAGAAAGATCGAACTATTTTCCATTTTGACCAATTTTCTATTCTCGACTTACACTCAATATTCTTGTTTATTATATAATATTGAAACATCGTCAACTAATGTTACTCAATGAAATTCAGGCGATTTCAACAATTTTCCTGTTATTGACGAGCACCATGAACCTCAAATAGAAAAAGTGGCCATTTGTTCATCATATTTGTTTATTTATAAAAAAATGAAAGCATTATTCAAAAATCAGGCTCGACAACTCTCAAAAACTAACTTACCAACAAAAGTTGGTGTCTGATGGCTAACGCAGAGTTTATCTGAATAATGGATTGGAAAAACAGATTTATCCTTTGACCAAGCTACCGGGCGCGTCCCCAGGTTGCGGATAGGGGGGCCCTGTACCGTGGGTTTCTGCTGAATACGGTTGCACAACTCAATAAGCAGTCGCGGATAATGGTCCAGAGGTTGACCCGGAGGAATAACTCCCAAGCCAAGGCGTTAACAAGCGTGCTGAAGGCTGAGTTGCACCAGGGTTTGGTGTTGTAAACGGTGTCTCTAGGATACCAGGTCGCCTCCTAGAGTATTGAGACCTTACCCCAGCATCACTGTAAAAACTAGAGATCTATTTTTTTATGGTATCATTTTTTAGGTGTTCTGTTTTTGAATGCGAGAACTTCATTCTGTTATTTTCAATGTAAAACAAATGAATCTGGGTTCCCACTAGCGGTCTCATTTTAGTACCACTCCAGACTGTTTTTTCTGCATCTTTTTTAATACCTGAAATTAGCCCTAAAATGATACTTTTTTTTTACAGTGATGCGGGCGGATCGATACATCCTTAGCTACTCGTGGGAACAATATGGAGCCGAATCAAGAATCAATCTTTGAAAGTAGTCGTATCGAGGAGTTGGAGTTGGCCGGAGGCAGGTCTATGAAGGACTGTGAGCTTGCCTTCATTCCAGAGAAGAGCTTTTGTGAGATAGTGTTCGGTGGAGAACTGGACGTGACGGAGGAGAACGACACTAGTCTCAAAAATGAGGAGAGATGCCATAGGGTGGAATTTAAGAAGTCGACGGAGAGAAGGGTCAGTCTGATGCTGAAGATGGAGATGGTCCTGAAGGACCTGAAAAACAAAATCAAGCCCGACACCCTTGGTGTTAAAATCAAGGGTGTAAGGCAGACAAGGAGCAGCGACGTTCTAATTGAGGTGCGAAGCGAGGCAGAGGGCAGGACCAAACTGTCCTCTGCCATCAAGAAAGCAGTCGGAGAAGCCGGAAACGTGCGCGAGCTCATCCCCGCACCGAAGTCGAGATCCTAGATCTAGACGGAACTACGGAGGAAGGAGAGATAAAGGACGGTCTGAAGGTACACTTCAAAGTGAACCCACTAGGAGATATCAGAGTTTATATGACGAAAAAGGCCTACAGGGGACCCTGAAGGCAAGGCTAACTCGAACAGGACACCTGAAGGTGGGGTGGGTCTCTTGCAGGGTCCGTAAGAAGACGGAGACCACGTGGTGCTATCGCTGCCATGGCTGCGGCCACCTGGCAGCGAAATTCGAAGGCCCAGATAGGACAAAATGTTGCTGGAGATGCGACGAAGAGGGTCACAGAGCAGCCGTGCAGCAGAAGACCAGGAGGACCGTAACAGTTCCCGAAGGAAGAAACAAGCACCAATGAGAGGCAGTCCACCCCCACCAGGATGTCTAAAGCCGACGAGCCCGATGTGCGGTACCACCGCACATACTGAGGACGATGCGTACATAAAAAAACCCTTTCATCGCAATATTTGAAAGTGTAAGTTAAAAATAAATATTAACATTAATATCTGGACCATTACATTAAGAATTAAAAGATAATCAAATTTCATAGCTCGCAGATAGTACATATACAAGTCAGATGTTCACAGTTGAACTTTGTCAAATCCGAAGCGCATATGCGTTGATTGGAATTAACGGTTGACTGACCGTTGATACGCATTTAATGAGTTTCTATTGATCGTATTATTTCTGAAGTAGGCAGAAAATCCGAAGAATGGTGTAGCAGAAATGTCAGAAATCACCTTTACACAATGTATGTATACAATATTTTTATATGTATTTTAGTATTTGCATTTGTATAGAGATATATATAACAATATTTATAATTTTTAATTTCTACACAGTACACATAATATTCTGTTTAGTATTATTGTCATATTAACAATATTCAATTACGACAGCATTTTCTATTATTCTGGGAAACTTTTCCCCCCCTTTTCCCCCGAACTTCAAAAAGAAAAGCCATCAGTCCACAGGAGTTACGAACGATACTTTTCAGAGCAAAATCATAAATGGCGTGATTTCATTGTCTCCATGGAAAAATGCAAAATCACCTTTTGAGTCGGTGAAGGTACGCATGAGCTCTGCTGCATTTTTGTTCTAACGAGCGTGAATGAGACAACAAAGTATAACGTGCGAGGCGATAGGAACACGCTTACTCTTCGTTAGAAACATCGACTCACTAATTCGCCATGAATTCTTTTTCTATCTTTGTCTACAACGATCTCTCTCTAGCGTTACGAAAATACTCGGATTACCCTATTTTGTAACTCATCCAACGCACCGCCAGACGCCGCTCAAAGAGCGTACTTTTGCGTTTGTCTATGGAGGCATGAAAACAGGCCATTTTTATGATTGCGTTCTGAAAAATATTTTTTTAATCGAGCGAAACTTCTTTTTTTTTATCAATTATGTTTTTCGAATGAAGAAATAATAATTGTTGTTAGAAAAAAATGTTTTCCGACCAAATAAATATTTGATTGGCCGTATTCAGTACTACATTTATTTGATTCAAGTAACCTTTTTTCTTATTACACATTACAAAACACTTACCAGAACGTTTTAGACATTTTGACAGCAGTCACTTACTTGCTTTCATTTTATCCTTCGCAGTGTTGACGCCGAAATCTATTTTCTATATCTCAGTTCCAGAAAACCGGATAATATCTCAAACTTCCTGACCAGCCATGCCTAAGACATGAAGACAGAATACTCGCAAGCATTGCCGTCACCAAACTGGGTTGCCAGTTTCGAGCCCAAAAAAAACTTGATTTTCAATTTAAGAAAAGAAAAACAAGAATATTTTTTGGAAAAACCGTAAATTACACGCACATTTATATGCCTTTAGATTATATGGTAAAAATATTACATCAAACAATTCATCCCTGCAGACGTATTTTGAATGGTTCTAAAACCCCAATCGTTTGAAGCACCTTAACGAACTGAAACGTAGGTAAAAGCGAGCAAAAAGAAATCACGGATCTCATCAGAAACGAAAGGCTCAATAGTCCGCGTATCTTCTTTCAACTCAGCTCTTACTTTCGATTTACCAACCAACTTTTCGTTTCTATCTCTGTTCTTCCGCAGCTTTGAACTTTAAAGCATAATTATCAACTCGTGTAATTTCTAAAGTACGCAAGGGGAGATATACTTCACAGGAAGGAAGGAACTGATGGGATAAAAATATCGACCAATCGGCCGTGCTATTTGCCTTTTACATGCCGAGCAACTTTTCTCAAACATTATTACGTCTAAAAGGCATAAGATCATACTCATATAATTAAGGGTGCTATAAAATATTTACGGAGAGTCATAAAGCCTGACTAAAGTCTATTTTGTTAAGAGTCCCAACTTAAATTTATCACCCTATTCTAATTTATCGCTCGTTTCATTAATAACAAATGAACGATCTTCAATTATCTTCATGTAAAATTGTTGAGGGACTGATCGTTACTTATTCATGTAATCGATGGTTAAATATAATCGAACGTCTGCCTCCGCTTATCCCTAATTGTTAATTAGCGCCTGATCGTAATTACTAATTAGTCTTGAAAGTCGGATGCACGATCTTTACTGATCTTCCTTATGGCCTTACGAATTAGTTGATTTACTAGTTCTTTCCCTTTATCGTTTCTCAACACTCTATCGTAAAATCAGATTATTCCAAAATATTGCTTTTTGCATTTATCTTGAGGGAGCGTCCATTAATTACGTAGGTTTTTTTAGGGGTCCTGAAAATCCTAAGAATCCTTACTTAGCGCGGAGGCGGAGAGTCCAAAGATTTCTTACATGTTAAGTTTCCAATTTCAAATTATTTGTTTAAAATATGTATTGAAATCGTATTAAATCCTCAAAATCTAATGAAAATAGTGAAAATACTTCGGTATCACATTAAATCCTTTGAAATCGTTTGAAATTCCGTAACTAATATTCAAATCTTTTAAAATCCCATAAAAACTTAAAGGCCTTAAAATCTACAAACTTTCGTTGAAATTCTATGAAGTATTTCAAAATCTTGCGAGAACCTATGAAATCCATGGATGTACTTTGGAAGCATTTTAAATCTCTCAAAAACATTTGAAATCTTGTGATTGTTCATTGATATCTCTTAAAATTAGTTAAAAAGGCCTTGAAAGCCTTTGAAATCTTTTCAAATCTTTTGAAATTCTCTAAAATCTTTTGAAATCTCTTTATTACGCTTCAAATTTTTTAAATCTCATTAAAATTCCCTGATATCCTTCAAAATTGGTAAAAGTACTTTTGTATCACATGAAACCCTTTGAAATCGTTTGAAGTCCCGTAACTTTTCTTGAAATCTTTTTGAATTCCCTAAAAAATCGGTAGAAATTCTTAAAAATCAGTGAAATATTTCGAAATGTTACTAGATTCTTTGAAATCTTTGAAATCCCGGATGAAGTTCTAAAAAGTACTTACCTTCGATTTATTTGAAACTTTTTATAACGCTTTATATCAACTGGCTGATTAAGAAAATGATAGCGAAAATAACCGCAAATCTGAATTTCATGGTACAAACCCCAAAAAATCACTATAAAAAGTATGTTTTTCTGTTTATTTAATTAAATATTGAAAACTTAGAAAAAATCGTTAAATAAAAGTTGTAGATCTTTTAAAACGCACT
Organism: Andricus quercusramuli; assembly: GCA_932178445.1. Taxonomy (NCBI): domain Eukaryota; kingdom Metazoa; phylum Arthropoda; class Insecta; order Hymenoptera; family Cynipidae; genus Andricus; species Andricus quercusramuli. The sequence goes on along the minus strand of CAKNXH010000199.1, from coordinate 539,310 downwards.
TTCATATTGAACACAGTTTTCGAAAACACCATTATTTCTTTAGAAAAAACGGAAAATGTTGGCACGAAGTACGAACTGTAGAATTGCTTGGAATGGGGCTTGTGGCATTATCATTTTCGTAATCAGCGAGTCAAAAAACTTGGGTATAACTAGTTTCAAATAAATCGGAGGTAAGTACTTTCTTATGAACCTCCGAAAAGTACTTACCTCCTAGAGTTTTGGCAAAATATACTTGTTGGAACATTATTCCATTTTTATCGAAAAATAATGGATTTAGGCCATAAGTTTCAAGAACATAATAGACGTATTTTTTTCGAGGACAACTTTTATTTAAGACTTCTTCCTTTCAATGAAATATTTATCAACATATAATGAGAAAATTTAAAAAAAACACCATTTTTTGGTGGTTTGACCTTGAAAATCAAATTTTCGTGTATTTTCTCTATAAATTTTGTAATTAGCGAGTCAAAATACGTGGGTATACCTAGTTTCAAATCATTTGGAGGTAAGTACTTTCCGAAATTGCACCCGAAATCCTTTTGAAAATTCATTGAAACCTTCAAAATCAATTATTGGAATCTTTTCGAATCTTTTGAATTACCTTACAATACATTAAAATCCAAACAAATCCTTCAAAAGCCATCGAAATTCCTCGAAAATCCCTTAAATTCCTTTATAATCTGAAATCCTTTGAAATCATCGAAGCCCCTTTAAAACTCTTTGAATTTTAGAATATTTCGAAATGTCTTAGAATCTCTTAAAATCCCTTGAAATCTCAAAAATCTTTCTTAATCGAATGATTGTTTTTGAAATAAGAACACCCTTGCATCATCTATAACACTATTTAATTAAATAATTGATGAGGGATATATAGAGAGTGGTTAACCCGTATGGAGGCGGTTCTTGATATCGCAATTTCTAACTTAAGAGTTTGCTGGCGGTCAGGAATTGGGTTGACTGATCGATATTGATCCGGCGAGTGATCAATTGCGCATGTTTTCGCTCCATACATTCTAGCTAGACATTCTGTTGTTATCTTTAATTGGTTGCCAAAAGTAACTAACCAGGAGATATGTAAGAAGAATATCGAAGATAAAATTACAGCTTTACATGAAAAAACATGAAAAGTGCACATTCTGAGATATTAGAGAAAATTGAAACATCATTTTAAATATTATAATAGTCTAAATACCTTTTTAGGAATAGTCAGAACCGAACATCCCTTAAAGATTGAGATTTTCTCAATTTGTGCTAGGTAATTTCTGCAAACTCTTGAAAAATTTCCAGTTCGTTTGAATTTTGTGAAACCTCTCGTTATCATTTTGAAATCGTTTGAAATGCTTTGAAACTTTTGTAATACCGTGTATTCCTTGTATTCCTTTGGAATACCTTAAAATCCCTTGAAATCTGTTGAAATACTTTTATATCACTGAAAATCTTTTAAATCTTTTGAAATCCCTTGAAACCTCGTTTACAGTGAAAATAATTGATATATTTTTATATAATGAGTAAAAAATACGAAATCTCAAGTAAGGGGAGGACGGGTCATAAGTATCTTACGAATCCTTACAACAGAAAGGAGGGGGTCTGAAGTTAAAAAAATTATCCTTTTGTAATTAACGGACGTTCCCTAACTTTAGTCAAATAGAAAAACGAAGCTTAAATTGTTCAATTCCAAATACGAAATTTGAATAAGCATCTGTCTTTGCAAATATAAAAATGAATTATTTATACAATATACATGTCCTAGGCATTTTTGATAGTTTTTAATAAATGCTTCTCCATACCTTCTCAAATGTATTATCAATACATCTTAGGACTCTTTCAAAATTGGATGAAAAAAGATCAGAGTAAGTTATCAGCATATAAAGACACGATTGATCCAAGCATATTTTTCACCACCTTTATTTTCTACTCCATCTATAAAAAGGAAAAAAAAACTAAATGGAGTGAAAAATACAAATTTTCAACGGCGCCCGCGCGTCGCTTTAGATGTATTTGCGACGAGAAAGCATCATTAGTTTTACGATCGCGCTGTGAATTCAGATGAACTCCGTAAAAGGTCCTGGAAGGAGGTGACGATAAATTTCATATTCTATTGCAAATACATTCTCGCCTCGTGGCATAACCGAGCCAGTTCGTAATTTAATGGTTGTTTGCGAGTCATTTGCGTTTCCATGTGGAATTCTGGCAGCCAATCGGATTCCACAAGAATTACGAGTCTTTCTCTATGTGTCCCCGAAACGAATCTAATAAACGTTCGGAAATTTGGAATACCTCTGGAACAATTATCTGATATTAAAGAAATTGTGAGGAAGGTTCTTTCAATTGTCTTCTCGAAAAAATTTAGAATAAATATATAAACAGCTCTTTTAAAGAAGCTTTCTTGCAAAGAAGACCTAAATCTCTACGCAACAAAAGTTTTTATTTCAATATCGCAAAGTACTGCAAACAGCAAAGTATGTACTCTTGGAAAATGCAATGAAGTATGACGAAATGTAAACAAATGCTTTACAGTCTACTCCCTTAAATCGATTCACAAAAAGTTTAATTTTAGAAAGTGTCTTACCGTCCCGAAATTCTGGATAATTAGTCAAATATTTTTCATAAGTTTGGCTGGACGTCCAAAAATTTCCGAAAGACTAGTCTATTCCGTTTTTATTACTAACTGGTAAATATTATCTTGTTTTAATGAAAATGTAGAGAACTCTCTATCCCATCGAGATCCAATTTAACGAATTCACAGAAAACAATGTTATTGTAATTTTAGTGGTCATAATTTAAGTAAGACTTGAGTAATTTTTCTTGGTTTTGGTTCTGAGCTTCGACTGATATGAGGGTTCTGCGAACGTAAATATTACGGCCGTGTGAAAACTGACAGTAAAGTGACGCAGTTATCCAGCTAGCCCGTTAGGGTACTGCACTTTATCGCTATGCCACTCCTCTCAACCAAAACCGCCGCGCAGCGTCGATTCTCGGAAAACACAAAGCGGATTTGCTGAAAGCCTGGATTACGGATAGAGGGTCCCTGCACCAAGGTCCCAAAGAAAAAAAAACCAGTAGAGGCCTAACAACCTTGCCGAAAGCTGAATGGCACCTGGATAAGGTGTCTTAAATAGAGACTCTGGGATACCGCGCGAACTCCCAGAGACTGTTACCTTATGCTTGCATGCGATAGGCAAACAGTGCCGATCACCCTAGAGTTCGGGATGCTAAGAATAATTTTAATGAAATCACAATGACAACCCGGCGAAACTCTCACATTGAGTGGACGAATCGAATCAAGGATGACTTGCAGGACAAGCAGAACAATCATCAGGAAAAAAGGAGGAAGCAACATTAGGATCAATCGCGAAAAGCAGGCACCCTCTGAGAGATGATAGCGATTGCAGGCCAAGGAGGAACATTGACACTCAGGTTCATCCTAAGCTCTAAGGTGAGGATATCTCGAAGGAGTCCAACCTCTGAGCCATCAATTGTACGGTTAATGGTGCGGTGCGAATTTTGACTGATTCAAATCGAAGGCTAAAACCGACGATCAATCAAAATACTAAAAGACGCTTGCATCAAATGAAGAAGAAGACGTCCCATGTTCAGTGTGTGATTGATTACATAACATCTGGTAGACCGTTCACGGAAAGAGTTCGAAAGTTCGCCCAAGTACTGAAGATCTACCATCACACACTAAACAATTCAATGCTGCTGACAATCAAGTAGCACATTGTTGACAAAATCCGGGTGTTGTATAACGCAAGGAGGAGAACACAGAAGAAGGTCAGAGAGAATCAACAGTTTCTCGCTAATCCATCGCGACTCTTCAGCGATCTCACAGTTTCTGTCAAAAATCCACCCAAGCTCAACGAGGTAGAGACTTCTTGCACAGAGACATGCAAGATCCCGGAAACACTGGAGTTAAAAGAAGATACTGATAATATCATCCGCTTCCAGGAGTTTTGAGACAACCTCATGACATTTCAGAAGAAATATCTATTAATCATTGCAGAAGAGGTGAGGAAAGCACTGAGGGGCACGAAGAACTTCTCCGCTGCAGGACCAGATGGTATGAAGTACTTCTGATGGAAGAAGTCTACTTCTACACACCAAAAATCTGGCCCGCATCTTCACCTCTTGTGTTAGGACGCATTGTACTCCTACTCAAAGAAGGCGGTTTTTCAGATCCAGGGAACTACATGCCAATAAATTGTCTGAACACGCTGTATAAGATCTTTACAGCTATCCTAAATGATAGGGTTGTTCGAAGAATTGAGCCTGTGTGGAGAGACATGTACGAAAAACGTGGCTCGAAAATAGGGGTAACAGGTTGCCGAGAGAATCTGCTCATTGACAGGTGCGTCTGGAAAGACTATGAAGTCTTCCAATCTGTCAGCGTTGAACAAGGTATCTGCGACTAAGCTGCTTGCTATCCCGGTCTTTTTTTGCCATCTCTACTCGTTTGGTGTAGTTTCATGGTTGAAGAACGAGCTTACGGCACTCGATATCGCCACACGTAAGATCATGCATATGCAGAAGAGCTTGCATATCAATTAGTGCATTCTGTGATTGTGCATCCCACGCCGTCAAGGCGGGGGCAGACTTCTAAATCTCCAATGTCCTCATAACCGAACTGTTCATAGTATAGCTTACATCGTTGTGAATTGCAGAGATACTCTCCCAAAAATGATTAGGGAACACGAGATGGTTGGCTGAGGGGCGTTCCTTTACAGAGCCGCGGAGCAGGCGGCCAAAACCCTTGGCCTGAATCTTAACATGAGAAGTAAGGAAAGTGCACTACTCCATCTAGATGCCTCACTTCTAAAAGCCCAAATATAGAAAGCAGAAGTTGGAAACTTCCGTCAACAGCTCCTCGACAAGAGGATGTACTGAAAATTGGACAGAAATATATAAAATGAGCCATTGTCGAAGAGCTAACTTTTCCTTTTCTCAGATCATCAGTACTCAATTCAGACAGGGAGATTTTGATTTTCGCGTGCCAGGACGATGTCATTTCCACCTTAGTATACAGTAACCGCATTTAATGTCAAAAAGTTCCTAGCGATAGGAGCAGAGCACACGTTTAGTACCTAGAAGACATACTATCCAGGTGTCCCACTCAGGCGGGAACGACCTGAAAGTGACTTACTACCATCTTTGTCACTCTCAGGGTGTTGACCGCGACCCTACCTGCCGAACGCTCCAAATGTGATAGTCAATTGTCCAAAACGAGGAGCGCAAAATTGTCTGGAACTGCGATTTTCGGACAGCAGTCTCCGTTGTACACTCAAGGCCTGACATCGTTCTCCAAGCCTTCGATAAATGAACTACATTTGTCACAAAATTCTCGGCTCCGTCCGAATACAACATCACTGCAAAGGAAAAAGAAAAAGAGGAGAGGTATCAAGACCTTAAAAGGGAGCTGCAGCGAATGTACCCAAAATAATTGGTTAAAGTAATTCTCCTTATGATCAGTGCTCTTGGAGGTGCGAAACTATCACTGGTTCGTAACCTTAAGGCCATACCCGCGTGCCAAAAATATGCCAAGGCACTTGCGCGATGGATGCAGAAAGCTGTCATCCTTGGGTCGCTTCATGTCCTCAAGACACACGAGGGTTTCGCTGGTCTGTCTCTGTGATTTCGTCGTGCCCTGTGACCACCCATCTCACGGATGTGAGACCTGGCCATAGGTGTATTTTACCGCAGTTCTACTGGGGGCTACTGACATTTTTTTGTAGATGGCAGTTGCTTCCTGTGGGGCCCTTCGTTGCTTGTTTAAATAGGGAAAAAAGCATTTAATGATATATATTTCTATGTATTATTAGAATTAAAATGTATTTAGCAACGGCAATACCACGCTGAAAACACCAGTTCTCGTAAGATCACTGAAGTTAAGCAGCGTTGGGCGCGGTTAGTACTTGGATGGGTGACCGTTCGGGGAATACTGCGTGGTGTTGGCCCGTCGTGGTTGTAGTGGACCCACACTGGTAGTATTTATCCACCTAGAAACACTACCCGAATCGGGTAGTGAGGCAATGAACTTTCGAGTTCGAAATGCTAATCATTTTTTTTTTTTTTTAGCATACTTTCACCAATGCTTTAAGGCGATGTGACGAGTGACACTTTTTTTATTTGTAAACTTATGTTCACACGAATAGCCAAATCGAGTTAAAATTTTGGGATAATAAATGAGAAGCACTAAGAAATGCGGCTCTGGTCCTACATTTGTATAATTATGAAAACAGTTTTTGTTGTAAATAATTTTTTTTTGCTTTTTTCATAATTATTAAAATTTAGGCTGGCGATGCGTGGTGGAACGATGAAAATGCAGCAGCCCAAAAAGAAAAGAAAGAAGCGCACAATAAAACGCTGAACATGACAGGTCTTAGCGATGAGGAGAGAACTAGACTTAAAAATGATTACAGACACAAAAATAGAAAAGTTAAACGACTAGTCAAAGAGAGTAAAGAGAAAATCAGAACAGAAGAAGAGAACAAAATAAAAAACTGCTTTGAAGGAATTATGAAACTATTATATAAACAGTTGAAGGAAAGTAAAAGTATAGAGTTTGTTAGCATGAGAAACAGTAAAGGCAAAATGCTATATGATATAGACGGGATAGTAAACGCTTTAAAAGACTTTTCTAAAGAACTATTAGGAGGTGAAGATATAGGTCAACAAAACTGCGACATAGAACATAATGGACTAGAAAACCCAATTGAAAAAGTATGTGTCACTGAGGTCAGAGATATAATTAAGAACTTGAAAAACGGTAAGGCTGCGGGTATAGACAATATTAGCGCTGAAATGCTCAAATACGGTGGCGAGTACATACCTCACAGGTTGTGCGAATTAATAAATTTATGTATCGAAACGGGAGAAGTCCCAGACGATTAGAGAAAAGCGATTATCGTACCAATATACAAAAGAAAAGGAGATAAAAGCAACTGCAGTAATTACAGAGGTACCAGCCTACTAAGTACCGTAAGTAAAATATACTCAAAAATACTGACCCGTAGGGTAATGGAAATTACAGAAGAGAAAATATGAGAAGTCCAAAGTGGATTTATGCCAGGAAGATCATGTTCAGATCAGATATTTAGCCTAAGACAGGTCACAGAAAAAAGTTTGAGAGTAGGAAAGAAAGTCTTCTGTGCATTTATTGATCTAAAAAAAGCCTTTGACAAGGTAAATAGAAGTAAACTTTGGGAAGTCCTTAAAGAGTATGGAGTGAATGGAGGGCTCCTACAAGCAATAAAAACAATATATACAGGTAGTAAAGCGAGTGTAAGGGTAAATGGGAAACAGAGTGAATGGTTCGATATTATGCAAGGCGTGAAACAAGGATGCGTTTTGTCCTCGTGGCTATTTATCATATTCATGGATAAGTGTCTAAGAACTGCCCTCTTCGACGAAAAAGGTGCGGATCTCGAAACCGTCAAGGTACGTGGGTTGGCTTTCGCAGATGACAAGATTGTTATAGCAGAATCAGTTGAAGACTTGCAAAGAATGTTGAATAAACTTAATGCAAGCATAAAGAACATGGACCTCAAAATTAACGTGAATAAAACGAAAGTCATGGTTTTTGAGGGAAAAAGTGAGAAAACAATATGCAACATTGTCCTAAATGATGAGAGATTAGAACAAGTTGACAAGTACGTATATCTAGGTAGTCTATTCACTAACGACGGAAAAATAGATGGGGAATTAGATAGGCACATAAATAAGGGTAAGCAGGTTATCGGTAGAGCAGGGTCCATCCTCACAAATAAAAACACATCAAAAAAAGCTAAAATGGCCATACATAACTCTATTTTCGTACCGACTGTACTATACGGTAGCGAGACATGGACCTGTCAAGAAAAGGACAAAAGTACAATTAACGCGATCGGCATGAAACCTCTGCGCATAATATGCGGGAAAACACTGATGGGCAAAGTACGAAACGAGACAATCCTCAAAGAATGTGGTACAGGGGAGACACTAGTTGACATAGTGGAAAGAAATCAGCTAAGGTGGTTCGGACATCTTGAAAGAATGAAAGATGAACGACTGACCAAGCAAGTGCATAAAGGTAAAGTAAATGGCAGAATGCCCAGAGGTAGACCACCGAAAGAATGGTTAGAATCTGTGAATGAGACACTAATACGAAGAGACAAAAGAAGCCATAGAAATACAAGAGCCTGCATGAAAAAATGCATGGACATGAATGAAGCTAGAGTAGTATGCCAGGACAGAATGCCTGAAACAAAGACCTTGGATACTAATGGGCCCAAGTGGGGAAACATACATAACAATTTTGTGAGGCTCCTCACTTGGGGTGATCGCTAGAGAGATTGATCAGCAACCTGGGTCGGAGCAGTGTTGCGGAGTTAACGTGTCACTTATATAAATAACACGAGAACTCCAGATCAATCTAAAACATCTATACCTAACACCTATATACCCATTTACCCTATACCCATATACCGATCTACCTCATACCTATATACCTATTTCACTACTTTCCAACCGAGCAAGTCACGCCTACCCCGAAAGGGAAATGGCTTAATGGTATAATAATAATAATAATAATAATAATAATAATAATAATAATAATAGGACCAGAGCCGAATTTCTTAGTGCTTTTTATTTATTATCCCAAATTTTCAACTCGATGTGGCTATTTTTGTGAATATAAGTTTACAAACAAAAAAAGTGTCAGTAAGGTAGGAATCCGGTCACGTGACCCACTCGTCACATGGCCTTAAGAAATGTATATTATTAAGGATAAGTTAATTAAGTGACGTTAATTGTTTTAATTAAGTGTTATTTTTAAAAGTTAAATTAGTAATTGAAGCCTCGGCATCGATAACGTTGGGTCAACAAAAATCTGTTTTGCTGGAATCTTTGTTCAACTACAACTGTTTTTTTTATCCAACGTTATCTCTACCAAAATTGTAATGCCTTAACAAATTTATGAGATAAGTAATTAAAACTACTGATATCACGTATACTGCTCACCTTCCAATGTTATAAAAAATTCCAATACTATGCTTTTTTCGCGTGGCGGCGCTTCGCAACCGCAAATTTGTATCACTTTTCATACTAAATGGTTTAAACCAATGAAATTCCACTTTTAATTTATTTTCATGATAATAAGTTAAATAATCTCAAAAGACGAATGAAGATATAGTTTTTGTGGAAAACGGTCCCAGGCATTTTTTTGCTTTTGGGCTAAAAATTATCATAAAGTATCACAGAAGTGTAAAAAATAAGAAACACAGGATGTGCAAGTCCTTTTGGATTGAACTTAAAATCCACCATGCACCATGTGCAAATTTACATTTTCTATGTGAAGAGGATCGTGAGAGGAACTTATGATTCGGATTTTATGCAAATCAGTTGAGTATTATTACCTCCACAGTCCACGTGTATCTGGTTTTAGGTATTCCAAAGTCTTAAAAAATCAAATATCAACTACATTTATTTCACCTCTTTCGACAATTATTTTAAAAAGTGGATAGATGAGTATCAGTTCAGCTAATAAAATTACCCCTACTCTGTACTTGTGATGATAAAAAGGTCCTACCTCCTGTACCTATATTGAAATTTCTTTAAATAATGTCTCAAAAACGATACTCTTAATTGAATTAATTCAAATTGAAGATTTCGAACTAGCCTATCCCAGTTTGACATGATATTTTGGGAGAACACGGCGGCGATTTGCTGCCGCAAATCTTGATTGTGTGTTATAACTATTATCTTTCATTAGCTGTGTACTGAACGAAAGGTGAATACTACTTTCTTTTGTTCTTCAATAGCTACACGATAATTAAAAAAAATTGCAAATTAATGCTGTATCTTCTTATCTGAAATCTGAAGATTGCTGATAGTGTATCATTATATTCCAATATAAAATCTGTTATAAAGAAACTACTAATGGAAAATTGAAGACGTCAAGCTGCGCTCAATTAATAAGAATGCTCAGAGGTAATATGAAGAAAAAAATACAAGTGAGCATTGTTTGTGAATTCACTTACCCTGAGACGAAGATCGCTGACGGTCCAGACCCGGCTGGCAAAGTCATTGGACGCTCCCAATATGAGTGTACCCGTCGTGTCGAAGTCCACAGACATGACGCCGGCATTGCTTCCCACGAGCATCCCTTTGCACTCAAAGGCACCTGCAATCATTTTTTCCAGAAGACCCTCAAGGTTAAACGACACCCTTAGACATGGAGCTGACCACAGCTAATTAAATTTTCATTATAGTTTCTCTTTACGGAAATCAGAAGTTCGAGCCCACGCAACTCTTCCAGAGAAAGGGAAAGTGGCAGTAGGTATGTTATCAATAAATAAAACTTACAACATATTCAAAAAACGATGTAGAGAATTATTTCGAACTTTCTTCGAAGATATGTATGATATATAAATCATAAAGGGTTTAATGGATTTTGAAGCTTTATGCAGTGTAATTAATTATAAAGCTTTTTTCTTAGTTTTGTACAAACCAGAACAGCCTCACAAGTCAATGAAAGAACTTAAAAAGTTTCAGTAATATTAGCATTAAAACCGGATTTTTTTAAAATTTGGTATGTTTCAAATTGGACACGATTAAATATTTCCAAATTTGAAGCATTAAAAATAGAACATACCGAACTCATCTCGAAACCGGCAGGCTGTGCATGCTCAAGTCACAGAATCTTTTCGGAATAAAATACGTTGTTTTTTAAGGGATTTTAGATTTTCTAAAACATGTATTTGATCGATTATACGATATATCTTATTTGACTAACTTCAGTTATGAGTATTATGTGCAGAAATTTCGATAGGGCTCTAGTGGGGCTCCGACGAGTTTTCCCTATCTCTAATCGGGCTCTGGTGAGGAAAACTAGTGGGCCCCCATCTAGAACGTAACGCTATGGCCATAGGGGCCCCACTAGATTTTCTAGTAGGGTTCTAGTGGGGGTCGCCCACCTACAACCCCATTTAAGAGAAGGGCCCCTACAAGGCCCCTACAAGGCCCCTGTGTTTGATTTAAGTTAGCAGCTAGGAGATTCCATCTTCCTTCTCAGTCTTTGGCGTTGAGAAGAATATTTTTGAATTCCATGAGGAAGACTTTCTCATCGATATTTTAGCCCATTGAATCTTTACGTGTGTTGGAATTAGAAGCTGAAATAATAATAGTACACTAAAATATGCCAATTGCTGAATTATAATTGATTGATTTTCATTTTTATACGTACCCCGAATTTTATAAATTTACTTATTTGACATTTTTTGTATTATAATGTAAGAGAATAATATTTTTAGTTTGTGTTATTATTAGATTATATTTACTGTTAAATTATTCGTACAAATACAACATATTCAATTATTATTACATTAGTTACCTTCTACGTGATCGTCGGAGCGAGCAGCTCCGAAAATCATAACCTCACTCTCATCGCATTCTTCTTCGACTTTTTGCATTAAGCGGAACTTTTGACTGCGAAATCGTTTCTGCTCTTGCAGGCGCCTTTTCTCTTCCATCGTGGAGAAGAATAATTGTCAAACACAATAAAAAAATGACAGAAAGAAATGAAAACACAAAACTTGAAAGCTCTAGCGAAGCACTGAACAGCTGTACTTGACATAACCTCTTTAACTTTAACTGACACATACGTGCCTGATTCCGAACAAAATTTTCAATAATGCCCTAAATTAAGTTTTATGGAAAAAAGCGTTCACATGCACAGGAAGAAACACTATTTCTGCTTACTAAGAACGCCAGAACCCTACAAGTTAATACTTTAGGTAATAAGAATAAGATTTTAGGAATTTTCTGGTCGGGCCCCCACTAGATACAGATAGATTCGCCATACCTATACGAAGCATGGAATTCTTCACTAGAACCTGATAAGGCCCCCATCAGTTTTTTCTAGTCTAGATATTCTGATAGGGGCCCCTTCAGAACCCAACTTCAAATAGGGAAAGATGGGGAAATTTCTGTATGTGACAAAATTGATGAATAAGTTCTTGATTGTTTAAGTCTTGCCGTATTTTAGCGAATACAGTACCCTCCCACCTATTGCACTACCACCAACCACCTATCATCCCAGTAACGAATTTTCAAAAAATGTTGAAATGCAATGTAACATATTTAATAAGTTAGCTTCAAAACTTGTGAATGGCTAGCAATTTTAGAGCAAAAAAAAACTTCTTTTGGAAGATAAATTTAAAATAATAGATGATATTGAAAAAGGAGAGGCCGTAATCTATATTGCAAGAGAAATCGACACTCATGACGCTCATTTATAGGTAAGGTTAAAAATGCGATGATTTTTTTATAAAATAAAGTTTAATTAAATATACTTTAATAGAGCAAATAGCCGACATATTAAGTTGCTAAATTGGGACAAAATGAGTTTTGTCAGAAAAAGTTAACCAACTACGAATAAATCATTGAAGAATACTGAAAATATATTTGTCAATTTAAGAAAATAATAAAAACTTGCTCCTGAGATATAAAGAGGCTGCATAAGAATAAAAAATGTTGCAAGCAAAAAAATTATTCTGTTCCGGGAAAATAAAGATTTAGTATGACAGTATCGGACTGTAACAGACAATTTTTCACTGAAAGGTCTTTAGAAAGAAGAAAGGTATATCCTTCTTCATAATAAACGATAATAATTGAGGCTCCGGATGCAAAAAGGAGATATAGATTTATTTTGCTGGAATGGGGAGGCTCCAGAGCACTTGAGAATAAAGTTTCGAATTTTGATTTTTGAATTACATATCCACATTGTAAATTATATGCCGCATCGTTTTCTTCCAATAGAAAAAGTTGTAGCTTTTTTAGTTTTTGTATTATTTACAAAAAACTGTTTTTTGTCCGATTAAAATATTTCGCCTTTTTTTAATTCAACTCGCGACGAAGTCGGCACTTTTTAATCTTTTAAAGTGAAATTCATGAGAAGTATACATTGACGTCTTCTGCGACCGAGGACGTTAGCAAAAGTTAAAAATGTTTATTTGAAACAAAGTAAATAATTTTTGTCCAAGGCGTTGTACAATTCGTACGCAAACAACTTTGTATTATGTGGAAGGTTCAAAGAAGTTTTCTACCAATTTTTACCTCGAATGAAACAGTAGTTAACAAACTCTTAATGTTTCAATTTTTCGACGCGATCGATTTTTCTCGCGTAAGCTGCTTTTCGGCCGCCGGTAAGACGTTACTACACAATGTTAGATGGAACTCCGTCGCAGAGGCCAGTCATATACAGATAATTTTTTTTTAAATACGAAAAATCAGGACTTATTTTAGGTTAAATAAAATGGGTAGTGATAATTTCAGAATCATTAGTGTTAAATTTTTGGTTGTATTAAAATAAAAATATATAATAAATAAAATTAAGAAAACAAATTAAATAAAATAATTAAAGTGAAAAAACTATATTTAGGGCCGATTTGAAGTGGTAAATATTAATTATTTCAATAAACACAGCACATACAAGATTTTTAACTTAGACTCAACAAATAATTTTAGGTAAATTTACTGGTGAATTTAACCAGACGTTCTTTAGTTCAAGCTCATGATTATCACTTTAAAACAGTAGTAGATTTATTTTAAAAATGATCTCTAATTTTTTTCAAGTAAAAACCGTCACTGCATTTATATTATGAGAGTTTTTAGAGCTTTTATAATACGTATTAAGATATAACTTCAAAAAAAGAAGACATCTTGTAATATTTCAATGATTATTTTTAATTTTAAAAAAATCTGAACGTGTATGCAGTTATGTTTACAAATAGAGGTGAGACAGAGGACACGCAAAACAAGAAAGAAAAAGTGTACAGATTATTTATTTTTAAGAATTGAGGTGACGGATGCAACAACTCGTTAAGCGCTCGAAACCGCGTAGAAGTATTGACCACACGGCAAAATCGATCGATGAAAAAAAAGTGGCCGAAACGCAAAACAAAATATACCTTCGTATTCACCTTGACGCGACCGACAAATTTTTCTAATCAAACTTTTTCATTCGACAATTATTACTCAAGATAAGCAACAAATACTTACAAAAATTTTCAAATTTTAATAACAAATTAATTCCGATCGAAAACCGCGTTTTGCCAACTTCGACCAGCGGGCAGGTCATCGAAAAAATGCTAGCTGAAATAACTTATCGCGAGAAAGTTGTTCACTAGACTTTGGGAAAGTTTTCCTGAAAATTTGAAGAAAATCGGTTGAAAATTGTGGAAATGGCAGCGAGTTGAAGTCAACTCGCAGGTTCTAATAACTATGCCCTCTTGGTCGCAATTCGCGAAACACCGCAGGAAGAGTAACAAAGGCCGATAATCAGAGCGCTCCAGCGCAGCGTGTGTTGACTTCAACTCGCTGCCATTTCCACAATTTTCAACCGATTTTCTTCAAATTTTCAGAAAAAATTTCCCAAGTCTAGTGAACAACTTTCTCATGATAAGTTATTTCAGCTAGCATTTTTTCGATGACCTGCCCGCTGGTCGAAGTTGGCAAAACGCGGTTTTCGATCGGAATTAATTTGTTATGAAACAAAAAGAAACATATTACATTTTTAAACAAAGTGTGTTGCTTATAGTCACCGAGTATGTATCGAGAATACGCCATACAATTTTTAAGCATTTTTATCAACAAACGGCCGAATAATCGCGAGTTATGTTTTATAAAACGTCGATTTTCGATCGAAAAATGTTGTAAGTTTTTGTTGTTTATCTTGAGTAATAATTGTCGAATGAAAAAGTTTGATAAGAAAAATTTGTCGGTCGCGTCAATGTGAATACGAAGGTATATTTTGTTTTGCGTTTCGGCCACTTTTTTTTTCATCGATCGATTTTGCCGTGTGGTCAATTCTTCTATGCGGTTTCGAGCGCTTAACGAGTTGTCGCATCCGTCACCTCAATTTCATTTAGTTCATGTCTCTAGAAGTGGCAACGTTTAAATACTTTAATCAGAAAGAAAACGAAAGAATTATTATAAAACATGATTTTCCATATTTTTTGCGTTTGAATTAAAAACTCTCCTATGTACTGTAAGGCAGAGTTCACTTAACTCTGGGGCAACAACGGCTTGCCGGGCATGGCGCAGCCTACGCAAGTGATAATCGATTGCGGCGGAAAATTAAAACATCAACAGTTTGTTAAATACTATTTCAATTGAGCTAAAAATTATCAGAAAACTTCTTTGAACCTTCCTGACCAGCTTTCTCACTGACAGTTTTTGCTTGTTCAAAATTCGCTCGACTCCGGAAACGATCAAAGTTGTTTGTGCACGAATTGTACAACGCCTCGGCAAAAAATTATTAACTTTCTTTAAAAAAAACATTGTCAACTTTTGCTAACGTCATCGGTCGCAGGAGATGACAATGAATAGTTTTTATGAATTTTTCTAAAAAATATTTAAAAGTTCCGAATTCGTCGCGAGTTGATGTGAAAAAAGGCGAAATATTTTAATCAGATAAAACAAAAGCAGTTTTTTGTAAATAATTCAAAAACTGAAAAAGCTATAACTTTTTCTATTTGAAGAAAAAGATGCGTAATTAAATTATCCATACGAATGTGTATTTGAAAATCCAAAATTCGAAACTTCATTCTCGAAAGCCCAGGGGCCTTCCCACTCCAGCAAAATAATTTTATATCTCCTTTTTGCATCCGGCGCCTCAATTTTATGATATATCGTTTCTGATCGCAAAGCAAAAAATTAAGTGAAAAAAACCTTAGAAAAGAGGCTGTTTGTAGAAAATAAAGAATTAAGATTTTAGGTTAAAAGATTGGTACTTTGGTGCTGCAATAGTGAGAAATGGGAGACAAGTGAGAATCAGTTATCTAGTTTTGCCAATCTTTTTACTGCTATATTGAAAATGAGGTTTCAAACAATTCCTTTTAACACAACATGCATTTAATTTTTTGAGAATTTTCTATGCAAAAAGCCCATTTTCGTCAAAAATATTGGTTATCTATTTCGGTACAGTAACCCTTCCTTTATTCTTCGAGTTTATCAATTTGTGTTGAACTTTTATGAAGGAATGATTAAGCTAAACATAAAATAGAAATTGTTTTACATGGAAACACTAAAGTGCCTACCAGAGTTCTCAAATATTTAATTTTTTTTCTGAATGAAACTTGTTTCCTTAACTGTCAAATTCTGACATTAACTTTTTTGAATAGATTCGATTTTTTCAACCAATCAGATACGATGATATAACGCAAGGGAAGAAAGATTTTTAATGTGGTGGGAGACATCATCTACCGCGAATCCCAATCCCAGGCTTTAGCAATTTATGGGAGAATATTTTGCTTAAAATCTTTCAACTAAATGTGCTCAAAAGGGCCACCGTTTTATTTTTTCATGATTTTTTACAGTAGATACTAATGTGGCGCATACGTTCCATAAGAGATTATCTTGTGTCCGAGTCTTTCTCAATCTTTAGTGTTTTTCGAAATTTTTGCTAAAATATGAATAAAGTCGGCCATAATTGTACTTTTCTTAAAACAATAATTTTGTTTAGTTTTATAAACAAAATGTTCTAACTTGTAAATTTCGAAAAAAACGCAAGATAGAGAAAAGTGCCAAGGAACATTTTTTAGAAGCTTTCAAGTGGATCAACTTTGTTCTCTTAACTTTTTCGTTTCTCAGCCCACTGCTGCGAAAAAAACGCGAATTTTCATTTCTCATAAAAAGAAATTCAATTTTTTCTTCACCAAGATGCGGGGCACAAAATAGCTTCTTATGGGACATATGCACCATATGAGTACCATCTATTGAAAAAGTCAAGAAAAATAAAAAGATGGCCTTTTTGGAAATACTGAACTAAAACATTTTCAGAAAAATCGCAGCCATATTGTCCATTGTGAATTTTTTTGACGGATTTCGAAAGTGAACAAAAAGATCTATCAGAATCAAGAAGAAAAAGTGAAATATGTATATTCTTTTATACACTGCAATACTTGAACAAACAATTTCAAACTTTTGTTTATAAACTACGTCACACACATTAAAAGTTGTAATACTTATAACTTGGTCAAACAAAATTTTGCGTCTAATCGGTGAAATGAATACGGTCAACCATTTTTTATCTAAAGTGCTTATCAAAAAAATAAGATATCAAATCAGAAGCAATCAATCCCATGCAACTTGAAATTAGAAACCTCCAAAATTAAACAAGTTATCAATTCCGGGAATAAATTATTAACAACGGTGTATTTCAAATTCGTAACAATCCAAGATTGAAATATTATGAAATAGGTTTTCCAAACTAAAAAATTTTAAAAAGGCTTTAAACTTTCTTAGAATTAGGAATTGAAAACTGCAGAATGTTAAAATTCAAAACTCTCTAAAATGAAAATTTCAAACATTTTGAACATTTAAAAAGATAGAGTCGATAACATATATATAATTCCTCACTCAGCGAGGAATCGTCCAAGGGGACGAGAGGGAGGCGCTTGTAAGGTCAGCGGAGTTGCGACGTTTACGGTTCGGCGCTATAAGAAGCCACAAGCAAGCAGGAGAAGAAAAACGGTTTGTATATTCCCGAGATAGTGTGAACAGATTGAGAGTACCCTCGAGACGGCCACTGTAGCGGGACTCTAGTGCAAACGTTCCCCAGTGCCTTTTGATCTCATTTTCTGGGTAAATATGATAATGATGTAGCCCTCAGTATTAGCCAACTCAATAATTTTAAATTAACAAATTTCACGAAATGAACATTGCAAACT
Source organism: Andricus quercusramuli (assembly GCA_932178445.1). Taxonomy (NCBI): domain Eukaryota; kingdom Metazoa; phylum Arthropoda; class Insecta; order Hymenoptera; family Cynipidae; genus Andricus; species Andricus quercusramuli. Next base: position 521,605 of record CAKNXH010000199.1, on the reverse strand, counting down.
AAAAGTCGCATACATTTACAAATTTGAAGTTCTTAAAAGTGCAGAAATTCGGTTTGAAACATTAGAAACTTTAGAGAGTGTTAAATCTAACTCATTGGAAATGGAATGCTTTCATGTAATAGCTATCAGCTGACATTGAAAATAAATGGACAGGCTTTTCGGCTAAAAAATTAGAAAAATTTCCACTCAAAAATTAATGTGATGCCAATTTTCCAGTTTCCTCAGTTGCTGTTTCAAATATGGCCACCATGTTTGTATAAAGGAAGTTTTAAAATATTTCAAAAAATGATCTAGTAAAATTACTAATGAAATACTAGTAATTAATTAAAAACATTCTCACAAAAGTGTATACCTATAATATATACACGTACAAAGAATTAAAAAGTGTTTAAAGCTTTATGCATTGTAATTAATTTCTAAGAAGTAATTTCCCCCCTCCCATATTGTTGCAAATCCTGTAAAAATACATTTTCAAGAATGCTGGTTTCGCGATAGGTTTCTTATTTCATAAGAGCGTCCTTTGTGTATATATGTATAGAGTTACAAAAGTTTCTCTAATCCGAGGTTCTTGATGAAGTTTTGTAAACCCAAAAATAAATTAAAAATAGTTATACTTAAATTCTCATCGCTGTCCTAAGAAGAACTGTGGTGAAATCCCCCCACCCTTAATACTTTTGTTTTTAAAATACCAAAGTGTATTTAATACACGAGTTCTAATTCTTATTATAGCTACTAACAATTGTTAGTAGTAGGTCTCGACCTCCAGGCTCAGTCAAAAATTCACTTGAATAAATACGTAATATCTAAATTAGAAAAAAAAAGATATTAAGACCACTGAACTAACCATAATTGCAGAAACCCTAACTTCACAGCGAATCTACAAAGTAAGCCCATCTTGCGGTTAAAAAATGTTTTCCCTCGTAAACTAAACAATTTCATAGTAATAGTATAATATCTAATCATAAAATAGACAAAAGGGTTTTAAATTACTTCCTTATTAATTATATAAAATAAATACGTAACTAAAATATAGAATAAATGGATAATGTCCGAGAATAGTCCAGAGACGCACCACAAGAATAACCAAGTCTGTGCCTTCAATAAATTTCTAATTTTCAAAGTTTAATATTCATGGAACTACGCACCGCAAGATAAGTTTGCAGTTACAAATTATACCAAAATTGAATATTAACTTACTGCAGCCACATAATTTCATGAATTTCTTCGTTACCGTAGAGGCAGAATGTAATACTACGTAATTTAAATTTTGCGAATTGTACAATGCCGGGCAAAAGTATGTTATTGGGCTGACTTTTAAATTAAAATTTGACAGATGTTTCTTTATATTCATTTCTTTAAATTTTCAAGGGTAGGAATTGCATATTCAAAAGTTTTTTTTTAAATTACAGTATCTTACCTTAAAAAAATTCTTATGTCAATACAATTTACAAAAATTCTTAAAAATTTGTAAAAATGTCTTTAATGCATTCTTGAAAATTTAACCCCTTTCTCCAGGGAAGCTCAATGTTACTCCATAATTTCCAGGTTCCACATTGTGCAAAAACTTCTGTAACCGTTTTGTCAGTACATGTCGGAAAGATCCCATACACATGACAGAAGTTACTAATGGTAAGTTAATAAGGAAGTTTAAAATTCTTGAAATACATCGAAACTTGTCGTTTTGTTTAATATAAATGGAAACCGCACAAAATGTATCGAAAAATCCTTTCGGTCAAATTTAATGTAAATTCGTAGTTCTGCTGGTTCAAAATTCTTAATGAGACTATCTCATCGAAAGAGTTTTTCCAGAAATTTTTTGAATCAATATATTTGAATAAGATTCAGTTCAGTCGATAAGAACGTTAATCTACTTTTTTCGAATTTATGTGCCTAAGAACTTTGATAAATGTGAAATATTATTGAAGTATACTACGTCGTATATGACATCGTGTACGAAGTCGAAATTTGGGATAGTATACGATGACACATACAATGACGTATTTTTCAAGAGGAAAAATATGTTGAACATAATATATAATTGAAATTCAAGAATTTTAAATCAGACCGGTATCGAGGAGACAGCGTCGTTGCTTGGTCGCTGTTCCCACCTGTTTTAATTTTTCTTGCCTTGATAAAGGTGCTGTGTGAGCACCGAAACGTTGGTAAAGACTTTGCATGCTTTTTTATTGTAATTTGATAATAATAAAAATAAAAAAGACGAAAGAAATGAAAAAGAGAAAGAAGGGGATTTGGTTGGTTCCCTTCTCATTTTTCTTCCTCTTTTTTATTTTTGTCCAAAGAAACAAATTTTTTTATTTTGTTTTTTAGGAATTGCAATAAGATCATTTTGTGGTGGTTGTCCCAATTTTATCGTTGAATTCTTGTTTTATTTTCAGGAATTCTATATATAATATATAATATTATATATATACATAATTTTAAAAAAAAAGTTAAACAACCACCGCAGGATACCACTAAGAGCAACTGCCATCTAAAAAGAAAATGTCAATAGCCCCCAGTAGAACCGCAGTAAAATACACCTATGGCCACGTCTCACATCCGTGAGATGGGTGGTCACAGGGCACGACGAAATCACAACGACAGGCCGGCGAAACCCTCGTGTGTCTTGAGGACACGAAGCGACCCAACGATGACAGCTTTCTGCATCCATCTCGCAAGTGCCTTGGCATATTTTTGGCACGCGGGTATGGCTTTAAGGTTACGAACCAGTGATAATTTAGCACCTCCGAGAGAACCTATCACAAGGACAATTACTCGTACCGAATATTTTGGGTACAGCCGTTGCTGCTCTCTTTTAAGGTTTGTATACCTCTCCTCTTTTTCTTTCTCCTTTGCAGTGATGTTGTATTCGGACGGAGCCGAGAATTCGATCACGAATATCGTTCGTTACTCGAATTCTTGGAGAACAATGTCAGGCCTCGAGTGCGCAACGGAGACTGCTGCCCGAAAATCGTAGTTCCAGAAAATCTGGCACTTCTCGTTTCGGACAATTCACTCTATATCCCTTGGAGCATTCGGCAGGGCAGGGACGCGACCAACACCGTAAGAGCGACAAAGGTGGTAATGAAGTACTCTTAGGGCCGCATTATGTCTATAGATATAAGTTGTTCCTGCGTGGGTCGGACACCCCGATAGTATGTGTTCTAGGTACTCAGCGTGTGTATGACACGCTCTGCACCTATCACTGGGAACTTCTTGACATAAAATGCGGGCTCGGTATGCTAAGGTGGAGATTACACCGTCCTGGCATGCGAAAATAAAGCCCTCTGCACCTGAATTGAGCCCTGATGATTTGAGGAAAGCAAAAGTTTGCTCCTTTGACAAGGACTGTTTTTCTACATTTCTGTGAAAGTTTCCGTGCATATGCTTGTGAAGTAGCTCTTGGTGAAATTTTCTAACCTCTGCTTTCTTTACTTCGGCTTTTAGACGTGAAGCATCTAGATGAAGTAATGCACTTTCCTCACTTCTGATGTTAAAATTCAGGCCAAGGGCCTCGGCAGCTTGCTCCGCGGCTTTGTAAAGGAACGCTCCTTCGCCAATCATCTCGTGGTTTCTGACCATCTTTAGGAGAGGATCTCTGCCATTCGCAACGATGTAAGCTGTACTTAAAACAATTCGGTTATAAAGACAGTGGAGATTCAGAAGTCCGCGTCCGCCTTGACGGCGTGAAATGTATAATCGCGGAACTGACGAATTGATATGCAAGCTTTTATGCATATGCATGATCTTACGCGTGGTGACATAAAGGGCCTTAAGCTCGTTCTTCGTCCATTGAACCACCCTAAACGAGTAGAGTAGAACCGGGACGGCAAGCATGTTAGTCGCAGATACCTTGTTCAACGCCGACAGATTGGAAGACCAAATCTGTCGAAGAAGATGCTTGTATCTGCTTCGGAGAGACTCCTTCACTGATGTTACGTCCTGAATGCGGCTTTGAGGCACGCCCAGGTATGTATAGGTCTCTCCAGTGTTAAGATGTCTAATAACACTTATATCCACAAGCTCAGGGTCCTTGGGAACGCCAGTAATCTTTCCTTTCTTCAAATGAACTTTGGCACACTTGTCCAAACCAAAGTCCATCCCAATCTCTCCTGTGTAGCTCTTGACGATATTTATGGCAGTTTGAAGTTTGCCTTTACCAGCGGCATAGATCTTCAGGTCATCCATATAAAATACATGAGTGACCTTATGCTCACGTTGATTAGTGTCGCCACAGAGGTATCCAGGAGAATTTCGTAGTGCGAAAGATAGAGGCAGAAGTGTGATGCAAAAAAGCAAAGGGCTCATATCATCCCCTTGAAAGACGCCCCTCTGGAAGGTAACCTTGTTCGTCGTCAGACGATGATTCAGGCTTTGCCGAATGTCAAATGAGGCACACCGCTCTCATCGATAATATATACCGGGGCAGATCCGTGCCGACTATTGAAAAAAATAATAAAGAATCCAACTCTAACAAAAAATCCTTTCGACATATTGGGCTGTAACCATCTTATGCTCTTATGCGGCATCTTCTAGTGTCTCATTTGCACTCACGCTTCTCTGTGACTACAATGAAGTTGACCTTACGGTATATATATATATATATATATATATATATATATATATATATATTCGGTTTCGATTTCGGTTCCGGTTTCGATTGTTTTGGAATAGAACCGAAGGACCTATGACAAAGCCACCGAACGCGTCTTCGGGTTGCGGATAGAGGGTCCATGTACCAAGGGTTTCTGCTGAATATGGTTACAATAATTGATAAGCAGTCGCAGACAATTGTCCAGGGGTGATCCCGAAGGAATAACCCCTAAGCGAAGGCGTATAAACCGTGCCCAAAGCTGAATGGCACCTGGGTAAGGTGTCTTTAACGGTGACTCTGGGATACCGGGCGACCTCTCAGAGTATCAGCCTTATCCTTGCATGCAGGGCTCTACAAGGATGGGTGAACCCTTTCTCTAGCTTCTCGTGGGAAAAACAATGAATCCACCAAAACACCAAAATGTTGTAGGTGAGGTTCACAACGATCGAACGCGCAGAGCACCCAACAATGGGTCGGCAAACAATGCCGATCATCCTAGAGTTCGAGGTGCTGAAAATAATTTAGATCGAAACGCGACGACGAACCGGCGAAACGCCCACATTGAGTGGACGGATCAACTTAAGAATGACGTGCTAGACTGCTACGATGCGAGCATTATCCCTGTTCGCGGAGGCTTTATGGCGCATATGCATACTCTGTGGTGCCAAAAACACCCAGAGCTTCAACACGTTTCGCATCAGTCTTTGCGAAATCAAGCCGAGTACCGCCGGAAAAATGGATATGTACGCGGAGCACTTCCCCAACCACTGCTTGATCAAACTGCAGACGAAGATGAAGCGACATTAAGACCAACCGCAGAAAGCAGGCACCTTCTGAAAGATGATCGCAATTTCAGTACAAGGAGGAACATCAACATGCAACTTCCTCTTAAACCTCAAGATCTGGCTGAAATGGATGCCTCCCTTCGTGGAGATATCTCGCAAAAGTCCGACCTCCGAACCATCAATTGCTCAGTTTATGGTGCTGCGAGAGCTTTGGCCGATTCAAATCGAAGACTAAAACCGACGATGGATCAATAGACCAGAAGACGCTTGCATCAACTGAACAAGGAAATTGGATGGGCAAGACAGAATGCGTCCCGTGTTCAATGTGTGATTGACTACATAACCTCTGGTAGACCGTTCACGGAAAGGGTTCGAAATTTCGCCCAAGAACTAAGGATCTTGAATCACACACTAAACACGTCAAAGCTGCTGACAATCACGCAGCATATTGTTGACAAAATACGGCTGTTATCTGACGCAAGGAGGAGAGTGCAGACGAGGGAGAGATGGATCAGGAAGAATCAACAGTTTCTCGCTGACTCATCGCGCCTCTTCAGCGATCTCCCTGTTTTTGTAAAGAATCCACCCAAGCCCAAGGAGGTAGAGACTTTTTGGAGAGAGGTGTACAAGATCCCGAAAACACTAGAGTTGAAAGAAGATACTGACAATACCATCCGCTTAAAGAAGTTTTGCGACAACCTCATAACATCTGATGAGGAATGTCCATCAGTTACTGCCGAAGAGGTGAAAAAAACACTTAGAGGCACGAAGAACTTTTCCGCTGCTGGACCAGATTGTATCAAGAACTTTTGGTGGAAGAAGTTTACTTTTATACACCAACATTTGGCCCGCATAATCACCTCATATATAAAGTCGGAGACGCCCATTCTGCAGTGGCAGTTCTTAGGACGCACTATACTCCTGTCGAAAAAAGGCAATTTGTCCAAACCAGAGAATTTCAGGCCAATAACTTGTTTGAAGACACTGTATAAGATATTTACAGCTGTCCTAAACAACAGGATTGTTCGACGAATTGAGCCTGTATGAGCTTGTGGATATAAGTGTTATTAGACATCTTAACACTGGAGAGACCTATACATACCTGGGCCTGCCTCAACGCCGCATTCGGGACGTAACATCAGGGATTATATTCTCTTCTGTTCGGCGGGCCACATAGGTATCCAGAGCTTTTGCCTCGGAACACAATAGATAAGAGGCAAGAGGGAGCTGCAGAAAAGTCCGCCACAAGAGCATAAGCTCTTTTATGCATCTCACTATTTTTGAATGCACCGCCAGGCACTCAAGAAGCTTAATAAGTAGCTCATGGTTCGTGTTATCGAATGCTTTACGGTATCAAGCCAAGCCATGGACAGATTGCGTCGATACGTGGTCGAGTCCTGGGTAATACACCTGTCTATTAACAGATTCTCCCTGCGACCTGCCAGCCCTCTCTTGCGTCCACGCTGTTCAACTATCGCACTTCATACCGGCTCGATAGATGCTAATATCCTCTTTTTGAGGATGCCAGTGAATAGCTGGTAGCTAGTGTTTAAACAAGCTATGGGCCTCTAGTTCTTTGGACTTGACAAATCTCCAGTCTTAGAGATCAATACCGTGCGTCCTTACACTAGCCACTGCGGGACGGGTTGGTCTCCGTTTAAGAAAGTAGTAAATATAGGAGCTAGATGTTGGTGCGTAAAAGTAAGCTTCTTCCACCAAAAGTTGTTGATTTTATCTGGCCCTGGCGCTGAAAAGTTTTTAATTCTAGTGATAACTTTCTTCACTTCTTCATCAGTAATTAGTCGACACTCTTCTTCTGGATCTTGTAACCGTTGCCTTTGGCAAGAATTAAGGAAGAGTTATATATCTGAAGCGTCTTCATTTAGCTGATAAGTATCTCCATATACCTGCTCCCAGAAGACTTGAATCTCTTCTCCACTAGGCGTATTTTTTACGGGACGTGACGTTTTATTGAACAGACGGGAAGGATGAGTAGAAAAGGTGGAATTTTACTGAATCCACTTTACTCGCCGTTCAAGATGCTGTTTCGCTGTTGAAATAGATCTTACTTTTTTTCGTCCAATGCTGCTTGATGGTTAACAGTTTACAGTTGTTCAGCGTGTGATTTGCTTTCCTTAAGTTTCGAGCAAGTACCCTAACTTTTGGAGTGAATTTTTTATTTGATTTTCTGTAGCTAATCACGCACTGAATATCTGATGCATGCCGTCTCGCCGTTTCAATTTTGAGCTGAAGCTGTGCAATACGCTCGTGAGTCTTACTCAGACGTACTGAAGTATCGTTACTTCTATTGTCGCTAAGCAGGGAGACCGCCTTCTCGTGAACTACAAAGTTCAGATTCCAGATATTAACATCTTCGGGGAGCAAATCGGGGAGAGCAGTATTAGCTTCAGCTAATTTGTCCATCCTGAGAAAGACTTTTTGGTGGATAGATCTCCTACTTCTCATGTTGGCATTATCGGCTATCTGCAAAGGTGGTCTTGCTGGAATGGGTGGAATGTTCGCTGGAGGACGTTGCTCTTCTTCTTGTTGACAAAGAGCTTCATATCCGCTTCTTCGCAAAAAGGATATCTGATCTCTTGAATTCTGAGGCGTTTGATGAGCATATTGCGGGTGCATACTGACCTAACGGTCATGTAACCTCTGCATCAATCCTCTTCGCGCCGGTGAGCTTCTTTGCCAACAGGCAAGGATGTCCCTCCTGAGTTGGTCCGACCATTTAAATCGATGTTCTCGCGTTTTTCCAGGGCCATTGCCTGGTCGTCGCCTCGGTTCGGTCCTATTGCCACTCCTAATTGAACCATGGCCTCCATCCGAGAGAGGCCTATTGTGGGTGGCACTGTGCGATACTGGTGTCGTAACCGCATGATAGTTGCAATTGAGGAGTTAGCCCAAAGCAACGTGGCTAACTGCGAGAGTCGTAGCTCTCGGGCGATGGGGTCACCACATCCCTACATATTATTATTATATTATATTATATTATATTATATTATATTATATTATATTATA
>CAKNXH010000199.1:477684-513189 GCA_932178445.1 Andricus quercusramuli | reverse complement strand
TTATATTATATTATATTATATTATATTATATTATATTATATTATATTTTCAATATATTTTTCCTATAGAAAAGAACGACATCGTGTACGTCGATGAATACGCTATCGTATGCAACATCGACATCGTATACGACGTCGTATATGAAATCGTATACGAAATCGTAATTAGGGATAGTATACGATGGCGCATACGATACCGCTTACAATATCGTTTACGATTTATAGAAATAAATGTGCTTCAATGGTACACATATGCTATAAATGATATTATTTTCTACCTATTATTATCATTTACATTACCTAAGTTTTGTTATTTGACAAATTTCTACAAATCGTAAACGACATCGTATACGTCGTCATATACTATCCCAATTTACTACTTCGTGTACGGTGTCATGCACGACATCGTACACGGCGTCCAATTTATCAATAGGTCATCACAGGAGGTAAGTATGAATAAGATTTCACAATTATTTTGCGACGTTTCCTCAGCTTGGCTCGCTGACCTTTCCAGGCTTATATCATTCGATTAAGATTTCACATACAAATAGGGTGACCAGACGTCCTTCTTTGGAAGGACATGTCCTTCTTTTTGGATGGTTGTCCTTCCGTCCTTCTTTTTTGTCCGATGTCCTTCTTTTTCAAGATTTTCGTGATATTTCGCGTTTTTTATTGCGTGAACCTAAATTTTGTTCACAATTTCTAATAAAATTGACGTTTGACGTTTGACCAATGAAGATATCACTTGAAGTTATTGCCTCATTGGTCACGACGTTTGCGAAACGTCGAATGATGTTCAATACTTCCACAGAAAAAAAATCATAAAGTTTACATCGTTGATTTGAATTATTGATATTATTAAATTTGATCTACAGTTGAAAGATTTTCTGCAACAAAAATTAAACTCAGCGAATAAACTTGTTGAAAAACTGAGATAATTTCGTGTTTTTAAACTGTCTCAGAATAATTTTTTAGAGAAAAAGCGTCGTCTGCTATGTAGTTGTAGTTGACAGCAGTGCGAAAAACATGAACGTGTGAATGAAAACGGTCTGGAAATCAGGAGACCAGATTTTAGAAAACATTGTACTTATTAAATTTTCATTTTTAATGAAAATACATTTTCTGTGACTGAGAATAAAGCACTTGACATCAGTGGAAGAGTCACCATACTCACTATGATTTTGACCGTAGTTCACAAGTTGTGAGGTAAAAGTTTCCGTCCTGAAATTTTATTCAAGCAACCATCTTTGGAATTAAAATTTCAAATGTACTTTTACATTAGGATTGTTTTTCAATTATTAATGTTCAAACTTTACTTTATGCTGAAATAAATTAAGGATGTAACTTGTTTATCACATTAGAAATCTTGTTAATGTTTCAACCTCAAAATTAGTTAGATTTCTATTTTTCGTTTGTTTCAAAAACAAACGATGGTTGTTGTGTCATTTCTTTATTTTCATTCACGAAAAATGCGTTTTAATTCGTCTGTGATAAGTCTAATCATTTTAAAAATAATAATTAAGTAAGCGAAAAGTTGTTTTGAATCTGGCATCCTAATAATCCTAGTTTATAAATCGAATTCACTCATACTCTGCCATTTTGCCATTGCTGCTAAGGACGTAGCAGATGACAGCTTTTATTACATCGTAGGATAAAATTTCGCTAAATAGTATGTAAAATTTAACAGCGGATAAGTTTACATGCAACAAAATTTAACTTTAGTTTTTTCTGTATTGAAAAGTCTTCGGATTCCAAGACTTGCGATTTCTTTGCCGCAAAAAAAACATTGAATCGTATCCGGAAGTTTTGAAAATAGCGCAATATTTCTTTGCCATTCCTGGGCATAACGCCAATTGCGAACGTATTTTTTCTCCTATAAATTCTTAGTGGAATGATGAACATGATCAAATGTCACTTGAGACAGTTGAAAATATTATAAATATTCAGTTGAACTTAAAAAACCTACCATGTCTCGAATTTCACCAATATTAAAAAAAAAGCAATTATCAATTTGTTAAAAAAAATTGGAAGTTCTGAGAAGTATATATAATAATCTACATATTATATTACTATATTGTTTAAATGAAAATGTTGATCTCGAAATAGTCATTTGTATTATAATTACGTATATAATCTTTATATTCTGTTCGTATGTATGTGACTGAACTCCTCGTAAACGGCTGGACCGATTTTAATGAAATTTTGTGTGTGTGTTCCAGTGGATTCGAGAATGGTTTAGATGCACAATTCAGTCCACTGGAAAATGTAAAAAGTTTAAAATTTTCAAATTCAAGACGTGTGTACAGGACAACGTCTGTCCGTTCCGCTAGCATCATTTAAATATTTAATGCTCCGTGTATAATTTACTCATATATTAGAGTAATAACCATTTCACTTTTCAAATATCGCGCCAAATTGGGCAATAGGTGGGGGGAACTTGATAGTGGGAGGTGGTGAGGAGTGGGGGGTCCTTCTTTTCCTATCAAGTCATCTGGTCACCCTACATACAAATAAAAGATGAAATTGACAAAAGAATTATCAACTAGTCTAAGAGTGAAATTAGCGACATATTATTAGTTCTATATAATGCCACACTGCCACATAAATAGTAGTTCCACAAATGGCCACTGAATAATGCACAGTTTTCTCTAACCGTACTGTACGGAAACTTAATGAACCCAGATGGCACGATAGCTCGAACCAAACTATATTTAAAATTTCGCCCTATACGGTATTACTGATCACACCTAAGTAGTGTTACACACGTCTCTTCACATGGAGCTCAGTGTTCACAGGACGAGTTGTAAAACCACGACCACTCATCTCCCCGTAAAGACGTGTCTAACCCTATTTGTGATGTAATATTGCATGTTGCACAGCAAGGAGGGGAGCAACATCTTTTCATCCGACCCTCGCCTACTACTCGTTCCGAAAAAATTGCTTTCACCGGTATATTTTCAAGCGGTATATCTCTTTCTTTTTCTGACCGCGCACTACTGCGCATGCGTCTGCATTTCATGCCTGATATAATGTTGGACCTCATACCCTAACACCACTGTTCTACTACGAGGTCCTATATTATATATGCAGGCATATGCAGATCAGCTTACACCGGTCATTTTGTGCGGCTACTATAAAATATTCTATTATGGAATTAACGTATTGCCTTCAAGTTGGGATTAAGAGACGCAGAATTTTATCGGATGTCGTTATATTATTAAGGAAAATGTTATAATTGCAGCATGCTCTGCAGCAGTGCATTATACGCTACTTGTCATTAGGGTAATCTAATATGTGAATATAGGTACAAAATTATCCACAGTGAGCTTCGATAGAACTCAACCCAAAAGGTCTTCCATCTCCTGTTTTTTTCTCTTCTCATTATTTTGGCACTATAATATAGTGTCAAAATAATGAGAAGAGAGAGTATATTACAATATATTTTGAACATCTTGTGATAACTAAATCCATCTGAAATGTTTAAAAATAAATGACAACATTTGAAGAAATTAAGTTTTTTTCCAATTGCTCCTTTTTGGTGCATCTCAATGCTTAGGCATACTCTACAAGATTTGAAGGGCACAAAATCTTCTGCCAAACAAAACAAAAATCGAACATTACACCTCTAATGGTTTAGGAGACATAGCTGTAAAAAATTATACTTTATCAAAAAATGTGACTTAAAGTATTTTTCATTTTACTTTTCCTGAAATAACTCAGTTCTCGTGCATCACAGTTGAAAGTTGTCAGAAAATATGTTAAAGTAGTCTACATTTTCCCAAAATCTAAAAAAATAGATAAGACTTCAAAGACTACATGGTATAAATTTCAGATTTCATTACAAATTTCCAAGGTCATGCCAGAAGTGGAAGCCGATGTACAAAATTCGAGAAATTCTTCAATGGTTTTTCAAAAAAGGTTTTGGCTTCTTTTTGAACGAACAATCATGTTTCAAAGACAGCAGTGATTTTAATTGTTAATCGCGCTAGTCGTACAGATAATTTCATAACTTTATTTAAATGTGGATTTGATAATATTTCATTATTAGGGTTATAATTTTATAATAATTTTTTTTCATTGGAATTATTTAATAAGTTTCATAAAAAAAAGTATCATTCAAGGCCATAGCCGCAGTTTTATTAGAGCTAGAACATTGCATTTTTTAGATTTTTAGGAAATTCAATCTACTTTAACTTATTTTGTTACAACTTTCAACACTGATACACAGGAACTTGATTTATTTATGAAAACTAACATGACACATTTTTTTAGTCAAATCTTTTTAATACAAAAAAATATGCCCACCGCGCGCGGCCCGCAAGTTTGATCGCGCCTAGGGCTCGGAATGTTGGTTCTCGAACTTCGCGCTCGATGATATATTTATCTCGCGCTTCACGCTCGATTATGTATTTATATCGAGCTACGCGCTCGGTGTTTGTTATAACCCCACATGTGTGCGCAGGCATTTTAAAATTAAAGGTCAAAACATCGACAACTGTAACTTGATGATTGTGAATTCTCTTTTGTTAAAGCTCCTTCGGCCTTAACGAACACATTCTCATCACGTATCTCGTGCTTCTCACTCGATTTTGTCGAACATGCGAACTTTTCTACATTAAGTTCAACTCTATTATATCAAATGTATAATATATTTATTTCGGTACCTCGGCCTGGGGCTGCTCATTCAGATATTATAAAATAAAGTACAAATTAAATTGTTTATGATTACTTTAATATTTGTTCCTTATTTTGCACAAATTTTAATTCTTAGCTACCCTGAAAAATGTATCATTTCAATAAATTTATATTATTACACATTGGCATTGAAATAAACGTATTTTCATTGCCTTGTTCTTATAATTGAAAAAGGTACGCATTCTATTGAAAGAAATTATCTTCAAACATTTTATTGCAACTTGTGTCGTTTTCCATAAGTTTAATTTGTTTTGTTCAATGTTATTTTTTACGATTTAAACTAAAAATACGCATCCTAGCGTGAGGTGGTTCTAAGAAAATTTCTTAGATGTAGTTTAGGCGACAAATTTTGTTGAATAAAATGTTTGTACCTTGTGTCGTTTTTTCAACAATTTATTTTTTTTATTTTTAATCTTATTTTTTACGATTAAAAGAAAACATACTCGCCCCATTTAAAAATTATAATTGATAAAAAATTTATAGATCTCTTTTTGGGGAAGATCTTTTCTCAATTAATTTTTTTTCGTACCTTGTGTCGTTTTTTGAAAAATTTAATTTTTTTTATATTTAATGTTATTTTTTACGATTAAAAGAAAAACTACACGTCCTATCAGAAAAATTACAAATGACAAATTTTGATGAGTTTTCACCTTTTTTGGAAAAGAAACTTTTGTTCATTCATTTTGTCATAGCTTGTGTCGTTTGTCCAAAATACAAATTTTTTATTTTTAATGTTTTCACGAATAAAACAAAAACTACGCATCAAACTAAAAAATGATTGAAAACAAATTTGTAGCTCATCTTTGTGTGAACAACTTTTGTCTTATTTTTTTTTATAGCTTGGGTCATTTGTCCAAAAATTTAATTTTTTTATATATTCAATGTTTTTTTACGAATAAAACAAAAACTGCGTGTCCTCCAAAAAGTGATTAATAACAAATTTGTAGATCTTTTATGGGGACACAATTTTTATTGATTCTCTTTTTTTCGTATCTGGCATAGTTTGAACGCAAAATAGAATTCTTGAATTTTCATTATTTTTTGTGCTATCGTGCGTTTATTGGCTTAAAATGTTCATTTTTGTTTTTTTATTCATTTTTAAAATGCAATAACGTTCATAATTTTCTTTTCATCCAAAAAAGTCGTAAGGATACATTGTTCCAGTTTCCGATTGCTACGGATGGCTATCCATAGAATTTTTTAATCTTCAAAAATGGTCTCAAAAATTTTGAAAATGCTCTCATTTTTGGAATTTTTATCCAAAATAGCTGGTTAGCGAACTAACCGACAACTAGACGACAACGACAGACATACACCATTGTAAACCCCATTTTTTTGGATTCAGGGGGTCTCGAAATGTGGAGATTTGAAGAAATTCGCGATAGTCAGTTTTCACATAAGAACAATATCTTCTCATTATGATAGGAATGTAAAATGTTTTAACAGCTATATCTCCATAACTATTGGAGGTGTGATGTTTGATTTGATTTTTCTCTTCACGGTGAATTTTATGCCCTTTAATTCTCGTTGAGCATCCATGAGCATTCGGATGCCCAAAATAAAGAGTTTATGCAAATCATTCAAGACGTCAATGTTATTTCCATAAAATAGTACTCCATAATGCCCCCCCCCCCCACCAAAACTTGAGTTCTTCTAAATACGGCTGGAAAGATTTTTTTTTCATTTTGGTCTCAAGATGATCGTGAGGTATTACAATAATAAGAATAGAAAAAACCGGATGGAGGTGCAAGATCATTTGAGTTGATTTCCATCGAAACCCACTGTACATCCTTATGGTAAGTGTCAATATTATAAAAAGTAAAGGAACACTACCAACAGCTTAGAAGTATAAGCGCAATTCAAACTCTTTCAAACTTGAAAAAATACTAATACATAGCATTTCTCCTTTTATTTTACGAGAAAAACTAGCTATATAAACTCCTTTGAAGAAAGTCATGTATACATTCAGTTTACAATTTTGCTAAGGGATCCCGAATGAAATGCTTACGAGAGTTAAGATGAAGAGTGGGGTTAACAAGTGGAGTTGAACTCAGCCTGGTTTTAATATAATAGGATCTACGAAAGATCGAGATAGGGGAAAGGTTAATACCTGTTGATTCGTTAATAGACTTCATTAAGCAGAAAGAGCTTGCGACAATAATATAACATAGCACGAGCTTTTACAGGGTGCTTTTGCTTCGTATTTTGGACGCTGATGTTCCGCAGTCATTGTCATTGTCTTGAAACAGTGCTCGTTTTTCTCGTTTAAATTCGTAGCACCTGCATACGAGTTACACGCACAGTAGATGACTGCCGATTGTATCTTTTCTTTCGCTTAAATGGACTTTAATGAGGATGAAACGAATAAAAGAAGAGAGCATAGAAGAACGGGAAAGGAAGAAAAATGGGGAAAGGGAAAAGGGAAGCCATGTAACAACCATCTCTACGTTCCATGCGTACCGAGTAAATACGAAGTGTATCTACACGTACTTTAGTAGCAATGGAACGAGAACTTGTGCCATAATTCAGTCGACTTAGCGGCACAAATTTAAATAATAACAAGAGCACTAAATAAAATTCCCCTGGCGACAATCGTGCATGGTAAGCCTTAATCGTTTTCAACCTGAATGTTATTGTACTCGACTTTTCTATACAGAATACTTTTTTCTAATGATTTTAAAGTATATTACACCCAAAACAAAAATAAATTATCTAGCCCTTCTTGAAATAGGTCAAATTCAAATTTAAGAATTCGTTTTTGCCTATTTCAAATTATTCTTTATCCAGATTTTTGTATAGCAGAAAATGGTTTGTTGTTAATGAAGTTATTAAACCGTGTTTGCAGTTTTTGTTTTAAACACGAAAAACTATAGAGTCCGTTTCGAAATACGTAAAATTTAATTGTATTTTTTTTAAAATATATTCATTAAAAATAGACAGGAAACCTCAGACTTAAGCTGGTTACAGTCCAATATGTCAAAGGCATTTCCTGTTTTTGAGTTACGTGCGAACCTTTCTACATAAGGCTGTTCCGGTATGTATCGGCATTCACGGACGCTCTTTATAATACATTTAGATGATCAGATGTGCATGGTGGGACGGGGGAATGAATGAACGAGCGATCTGAGCCACTAGAATTCCGGTACAATTACGTAGAAAAATTTCTAGAAGTACAGGCTTAAGGATCGAACCCCGGACTTCTAACAGGAAGTCCGTGCACCTGACCGCCTGAGTCACCGAGGCTCATGATAATGAAGATATATACATAACTTTTCAAAAACGGTTAAGCAACCACCACAGAGCCCCACTGGGCGAAACTGTCATCTAAAAATGACACCGGTTCCTAGTAAGAGCGCAGTGAATCACACCCATGGCCCTGTCTCACGACCGTGAGATGGGTGGCCAGAGGGCACCGCGAAATCACAAAGGCAGGCCGGCGAAACCCTCGTGTGCCTTGAGAACACAAAGCGATCCAAGGATGACAGCTTTCTGCATTCATTTCGCAAGTGCCTTGGCATATTTTTTGCACGTGGATATAGTTTGAAGGTTACAAACCAGTAATAGTTTCGTACCTCCGAGAGCACTGACCACAAGGACAATTACTTTAATCGAATATTTTGGGTACAGTCGTTGCAACTCCTTTTTAAGGTCTTGATATCTCTCCTCCTTTTCCTTCTTCTTGGCAGTGATGTTGCTGTCGGCCGGAGCCGAGAATTCGATCACGAATATGTTTCGCTTCTCAAACTTTCTGAGAGCGATGTCAGGCGTCAAGTGTGCAATGGAAACTGCTGTCCGAAAATCGTAGTTCCAGAAAATTTACCACTTCTCGTTTTGGACAACTGATTCTATCTCCATCGGAGCGTTCCGCAAGGTCAGGGTCGCGGCCCACTCCGTAAGACCGACAAAGATGGTAATAAAGCACTCTCAGAGCCGCATTATGTCTGTAGAGATACGATGTTCCCGCGTGAGTGGGACACGTGGGTAGTATGTGTTTTAGGTACTCAGCGTGTGCATGACACGTTCTGCACCTATCGCTGGGAACTTCTTGACGTAAAATGCGGTCACGGTACACTAAGTTGGAAATAACACTGTCCTGGCATGCTAAAATGAAGCCATCTGTACCTGAAATAAGTCCTAATGATTTGAGGAAAGCAAAAGTTTGCTTGCTCCTTCGACAAGGACTGATTTTCTACATTTCTGTGAAAGTTTCTGTACATTTTCTTGTCGAGTAGCTGTTGGCGGAATTTTTCAACCTCTGCTTCTTTATTTCGGCTTTTAGAGGTGAGGCATCCAGATGGAGTAATGTACTTTCCTCCGATTCTGATGTTAAAATTGAGGCCAAGATTGTCGGTCGCCTGCTCCGCGGCTTTGTAAAGGAACGCTTCTTTGCCAATTGTCTTGTGTTTCCTGGCCATTTTTAGGAGAGGATATCTGCCATTTGCAATGATTTAAGCTGTACTCAGAACATTTCGGTTATGAAGACATTGGAGGTTCAGAGGTCCGCGTCCGCCTTGAGGGCGTGTTATTTTTAATCGCGGAACGGAAAAATTGATGAGCAAGCTTTTATGCAAATGCATGATCTTACGCGTGCCGACATCAAGGGTAAGCTCATTCTCCGTTTATTGAACCACCCGAAACGAGTAGAGTAGAACCGGGACGGCAAGCATCTCCGGCGCAGATGCCTTATTCAACGCCGACAGATTTGAAGACCAAATCTGTCGAAGAAGATGCTGAATATGGCTTTGAGGCACGCCCAAGTAAGTCAAGGTATCTAATAACACTTGTGGCCACAAGCCATCGGAAACGCCAGTAATCTTTCTTTTCTTCAGATTAATCTTGGCACACTTGACCAATCCAAAGTCCATACCAATCTCTCCTGTGTACTTCTTGATAATATTTGAAGAAAGTTGAAGTTTGTTTGCACCAGAAGCATAGATCTTTGGATCATCCATATAAAATACATGAGTGATCTTATACTCGCGATGGTTAGTATCGCTTTAGAGGTATCCAGAAGAATTGCGTAGTGCGAGAGATAGAGGCAGAAGTGTGATGCAAAAGAGCAAAGGGTTCATGGTATCACCCTGAAAGACGCCCCTCTGGAAGTTGACATTGTGACAAGCTCTTTCTGCTTAATGAAATCTGTTAACGAATCAACAGAATAATTTCCAAACGAGATAGAAAATCTGTTTCCCAAAGGGGCATCAATCTCTATTTGCCTCTCACTATGTGTGTATGAACCTTCAAACTTTCCAACAGACAGATGGTAAGTCTATGAGAGGTTTAATCGAAAACTTCCCGGTAGTCAATCCAAGCCATTGACAGGAAGCGCTGATGGGCTGCTACATCTTTGCAGACGCACCTGTCAATTAGCAGGTTCTGTCGGCAGCCTGCTACGCCTTTTTCGAGGCACGTTGTTCGTACATCTCTCTCCACACAGGCTCAATTCTTCGAACAATCCTGTCATTGAGGACAGCTGTAAAGATCTTATACAGCGTTTTCAAACAACTTATTGGCTTGCAATTCTCTGGGTTGGACAAGTCGCCTTTTTTCGGTAGGAGTAGTGCTATAATGATGCTATAATTCTAAAGAATTTCAAGGTTTATTATTTTTAAAGGCTCTTAGTGGCAAAAATAGAAAAAAAGGTATTTGACTTAGGTAGTTGACTTCTTCGGTGTTTTCATGGCTGAAATACGTAAACTAAAATAATAACTAAAATAAGTTAAAAAGTTAATGGAATATGTTGTATAGACATATATGAT
Source organism: Andricus quercusramuli (assembly GCA_932178445.1). Lineage (NCBI taxonomy): Eukaryota > Metazoa > Arthropoda > Insecta > Hymenoptera > Cynipidae > Andricus > Andricus quercusramuli. The sequence continues at coordinate 502,736 of CAKNXH010000199.1, read as the reverse complement.
GATATCTGACAGTTTTCAAGTCAAACAGACGCTTTAAATGAAAAAAATGTGCCCACAACCGGTTACATTTAAGTGCCCACAGCCGGAATTCACGAACATTATCGGTGTATCAAGAAAATATGATGTTTCATAACTTGCATATAAATCAATTTGACATCTTAAATCACAACAAAAATATTGTAGAAATATCGATAATACGCACCTGCTTGAGAATATTTACTTTGATTTCTCGCAGTTTTTGAACATTGGTAAATTACAAATGCATTAATTCTTACTTTTTTTCAATATAATCGCAGCTAATGCACAAATCGTCTATTTACGTTGATATCACCTCGAAAACGGCGTACTACTGTCAGAATACAAGTACGCCACCAGTTAGATCCGGCATATTTGTATTCTGTCAGTTCTTACGCAGAGGTGCCCACAACCGGAGAGTGCCCGCAAGTGGTGACTCTCCCCTAGGAATTATCTAGGTTCACTGAAATTATTTGAGCTACGCTCACCAAATTTCGGAGAATCGAGCCTACATTTCCATTTTTTGTATGCACCGAATTTCGGTGTGCCAGTATTTCACCTCGGACATGTTTAAATAAAAGAACTGATTTTTTCGCACAGTTATTTTCCGATTCGATAAAACCTGAGCCCATCCGATGCGAACAGACAAACACATTTCGCATTTTTTGTTGTTTTAATATTCGAAGGAAGGTGAAGTTACCGCGGTTAGTGATATTTCTTTTCGGGGTCGCACGCACACTTGCAACTAACTGTTCACCTACATGCAATTTAAATGCCCTGGAGTACCCAAAATACCCACCGGACCCAAAAATGTTTTGGAGAGAGGTATACAAGATCCCTACAACCCTGAAGTTGGAAGAAAATACTGATAATATCATCCGCTTCAAGGAGTTTTGCGACAGCCTCATAAAATATGAGGAGAAACATTCATCAATCACTGCCGAAGAGGTGAAAAAAGTACTCAGGGGCACGAAGAACTTTTCCGCTACAGGACCAAATGGTATTAAGAACTTCTGGTGGAAGAAGTTTACTTCTACACACTAACATCTGGCCCTCACATTGTCCTCATATTTAAAGTCGGAAACAAAGTACAAAATACATACTGGAACTCAAACAATTCCATATGTCCGCTTGGAGAAATCCAAATTTTTTTAAAAACATGACATAACAGAAAAATTTCTCTTGTAGATTCGAATTCCGTGGAAAAAAATAAGCGACGCAATTCTTCTCTTTCATATTTAAATTATCTAACCTTAAATCTTAAATTTTAAATTGCACTACACAATAAGTTCTTCGACTTCAAACATTTCCATTCAAAAAATTTGAATTGCCTTAAATTGGTAGCTCAAGCCGTTAATCTAAAAGGAGCCTACCTATTAAAATCTCGATTTCGTAAAAAATCCAAAAAAGTGAATTGGGACAATATAATGTTACATTTTTAATCATTGCAATAGTTTTACTTGTAATTTGCCTAATGATATTTGTAGTGAATTATAATATTAGTACTAATTTTAAACGTCATAGTCATAAATTTACTAAATAATAATAAATGAATGAACAAATAAGGGGTTATCCACAAATTACATAAGGTATTTTTCTGAATCTTTTAACGCCCCTTCCGCCTTCCTGATCTTACTAACATTTTAAAAACTTAGGGAACGAACATACATATAAAACATTAACTCTGTTAATTAAATAAACGAGAAACCTGAATGCAATTAGTTCAAACAAATAAAATCCGTTAGTAATTTTATAATTTCTTCGGGGACTAAAATGTTGCGTAGTCTGACACATTTTGTGTAGCCAAAATTTAAAAGTGTGTATTCCGAAATCAAAAAGTATGCTATAAAAAATTAAGTTTATTTTCTAAGCAAAATTTCCATTTTCATAACCTAATATTTTAAAAGTATTAAAAAAGAACTTAATTGCTTATTTAGACTATTATTTTTTAGCCTATGTATCATCAAAACTTCTATTTATTAATCGCAGACTTCTCAATCTTTCCCCTTTTTCTCGATTTCCTCTTAGGTGAACTAAATTATTAGAAACGAATAAGAAAATCCAACCAGTTTTGGTTGAAAGTTTATTCTTTTTGGTTGGAAAGTCTACTGTAAAATTATTGGTGAAAAATTAATATTTTTGGGTTAAATTTTATTACTTAGTTAAAAATTGTATTATTTGGTTCAAAATTTGATTATTTTGTTAAAAATTCAACAATTTAATGGAACTTTTTTTCCTTTCTAGACGAACAATTTTTTTTTTTTTTTTTGAAAATTGAACTTTTTTGTTGAACTTTCGTTCTTTTGCTTTAAACATTCACCTGTTTTTGTAGAAATTTAATCCTTTCTGATTGAAAATTAAACTTTTTCGGTTGAAAATTAACTATTTCTTGAAAATTAACACTCTTGGGTTGATAATCCAACTGTTTTTGTAGAAAATTTGTATTTTCGTTTCGAAAATTCAACAATTTGATAGAAAATTTAACTATTTATTCGACATTTGAACTACGTTTTTAAACATTCATTCATTTGGTTGAAAATTTAACTATTTTGTTGAAAATAGTTTAAAAATTAATTTTTTAACTGAAAATTTAACTATTTCATATTAGATTTGTGTAAAATTTGAGGGGGGGTCGGGGGGGGGGGGGGGGGAAGTGTCCACGTTTTGAGACCCGCTGAAGCCAAAAAACAGGTTTTTACGAATGTGTCTGTCTGTCTTTTTGTCTGCAGATTTTTAGTTTGTTAGCACGATAACTTTCGAAAGAGTTTATAGATTCGATTGTCCTTTGGTATACTCTTTTAGTCTCCTAAACTAAAGGTCAAGTTCGTTAGCCATGCATTTTGGATAAAAATTCAAAAAGTGAGTGCATTTTGAAAATTTTTGAGACCATTTTTTTTTAAATTTGAAAATTAAATGTGCGGCTGTTCATAGTACTCAAAGATGCACACAATTTCTTCTGACGACATTTTTCGGTAAAATGAAAATTTTCAGAGTTAGGGGAAACCTCCCTACAGTAGATAATGATTTACAGTAGATAATCTTAATTAACTGGAAAACTGACAACAAATGTTCATTACATTTGTTAGTATAACGTTTCAGCAAGGATACTATATCCTCTGACGAACTTTTATTGAAATTTCATAATTAATTAATGCGTGAGACCAAAAAATTTATTTTTAACCTGAAAAAAAAAATTTCACCTATTCTTTATTCATACTTTTTAACTTAATGAAACATTTTCATGACATGTTAATACATTATAATCAAAGCTTGAAGTTTAATGAACAATATTTATAAATACAAAGTGTTTTTTCTTCAATATTTATAAATATTTAAGGACATTACATTGAATATTACATTTTCCAACAGTAGATAACCAACAGTAGATAATCGGAAAATTACAAGAAATGTCTCTGTCAAAATTGGCAGCTCTGCGACTGTCTCGCAGTTGTTTTAAATTAAAGGTTGTGTTTGTTTGTTTATTTTGATTTGTGAAGTTTTTAAATTCAAATTATTTCAAATGATAAAGTAAGAAAATAATGTAAATTATTATTTATTAAAAAGCTCATAAATTTTAATTGTGTTTCAAGGAGCCTTTCGGAAAAGGTATAATTTTTTGGATTAAGTTACGTATAAAAACTGCACTTTTCTGTCATCGCAAGTCAGGTTAAATTGTATGAAGATTAAACATCTTGTACCAATCGCACCAACCTTACGAAATATCAGAGATAAAAAAATGTCAATAATTTAAACTTTTGCGTTTTTTGTAAAATTATCGTAGTTTCAAGTATTATTCACTCAATGAATTGATTTTAATTGTAAGTATACTAATAATAAATTATAATGATCCAGAATTGAGTATTCTAACTTGCCCAGGAGCAATACCAGAAACGATTATCTATTGATGGACAAAGGTGTCAAAATCGTACCATTGACCAGGTCTAATAAAAAAGTTTAATACAGCTAATTGATTAATTTCGTGATATTTTTTTCTATAAGAATACTTAATTAAATATGTAAGCTTTATTTAACAATGATCATCTTTCTTTAATTTTGGAAACTGATGCAGTTAAATGCTGTTGATTTTTTCCCTATCTACTGTAGGGTGGTCTCCCCTACAGCATTTTCAAAATCCAAAAGAAGAAACGAAAATTATCATTTGCAGCCAAACAACGCACGATACAATAAAAAGTCAGAAAAAAAGTGTTTCTTTTTGCACGCCCTACAAGATTATCATAACGACTTTTTTAATTTTCTGGAAAAATCGAAAATTCTCATTTTTATTGCACAAGAAATAATAAAAAATCTTCGTTTAGAGGTAGGCTGGGATTTGGCAGATCGGAACATGGGAACCTTCGCAGCATAACAAGTTAACCAATTATGACTCTCTCGGTTTCCATTCCTTGCCCCCCCCCACACCATGTAGACTTCTTGAGGTGAGAAAACTATGAGAAACTATGCATATTGAATCACATTGTAGTCAAGGGGATCAAGGATGTATCGCCCAGATTGCCGCGGGTTAAAATGAAGGTAGAAATCAGAAGATTGTTTATCATAGCGTGCTACGCCCCAGTTGATAGTGATCAGAGAGATGTCAAAGACGCCTTCTGGGGCACTTTAAATGATACAATAACTACTTGCGATCATGGTGAAAGAATCATTCTGCTAGGAGATATGAAGGGATGGATCGGCTTCCAACGTCAGGTTACTGATACAGAAAAGGTGCTAAGTAATTCTAGGGATCCAACAAGACAAAATTGTAACAGGGAAAAATTAGTTAGCTTATGCTAAGAAAAGGGCCTATTTATTACAAATACTTGGTTTATACATAGAATGATCCACATGTACACCTGGCGTAAATAAAATAGCCACAGTATAATTTACTTCGTTATTGCGGATGAACGACTAAGAGAACTAGTCAAATATACAAGAGTCATGAGGGGCTCTGAATGCAATACTGACCATTACTTTCCAGTCTCCAAAATAAACTTAGGGCGGGGATGGACAAGAAAGAGAACCAAACAAACGAAACAAACGTGAAACAAGATTGAAAATTTACAGAAACCGGAAGTGCGGATGGATTTCTACTTCCATTGACATTTTTTCAAGATGGCAGTTGCTCTTAGTGGTACCCTGCGGTGGTTGTTTAACTTTTTTTTAATTATATATATTCACTAGGGACGGGAAGATACATGGGGAGATAGATAGGCGCATAAACGAGGGTCAGAAGGTTATCGGTGGAGCAGGGTCCATTCTCAGAAGTAAAAATATATCAAAAAAAAAGCTAAAATGGAAATACATAATTCTATATTTGTACCGACTGTGCTATACGTTAGCGAGACATGGACCTGTTAAGGAAAGGATAAGGGTAAAATTAACGTGATTGGCATGATACCTCTGCGCTCAATTTTGTACCACAATTTGTACTCCTGTACCACAAGAATGTCGTACTGGAGAGACACTAGTTGACATTTGGGAAAGAAATATCGGTTAAGGTGATTCAGACATCTTGAAAGAATGAAAGATGAACGACTGACCAAACAAGTGTATAAAGGTAAAGTATATGGCAGAATGCCCAGAGGTAGACCGACAAAAGAATGGTTAGAATCTATCCATGAGACATTAATCCGGAGAGACATAAGAAGCCATAGAAACACGAGAGGTTGCATGAAAAAATGCATGGACGTGAAGGAAGCTAGAGAAGTATGCCAGGACAGAAAGTGTGGCGACAAATAGTTTATAAAAAGTATGTGAGTAGAGTGAATGACGCCTGAAACAAAATACCTTGGATATTCATGGGCCCGAGTGGGGAACCTCACATAACAACCTTGTGAAGCTCTTCACTTGGGGTGATCGCTAATGGTATAGTCATAATAATCCCGGAAATGGAATGCGTCACTTATCCCATTTTTTCTATTGAGCACTTGTTTTCGCGTCTGACCATGCTATTACTTATCCACTTAAAACCAACGCTCTGATGAAGGACAGATTAACTCGACTGGTGGTATTATTATTATTATACCATTAAGCCATTTCCCTTTCGGGGTAGGCGTGACTTGCTCGGTTGGAAAGTAGTGGGATAGGTTTATAGGTGTAAAGTAGGTCGTTATATGGTTTAAGGTAGATAGGTATATAGGTATATGTGTTAGATATAGATATTTTAGATTGATCTGGAGTTTTCGTGTTATTTATTCAAATGACACGTTCACTCCGCAACACTGATCCGACCCAGGTTGCTGATCAATCTCTCTAGCGATCACCCCAAGTGAGGAGCCTCACAAAATTGTTATGTATGGTTCCCCACTTGGGCCCATTAGTATCCAAGGTCTTTGTTTCAGGCATCATTCACTCTATTGTCACTCTGTTTATAAACTATTTGTCGCCACACTTTTCTGTCCTGGCATACTACTCTAGCTTCCTTTACGTCCATGCATTTCTTCATGCAAGCTCTTCTGTTCCTATGACTTCTTATGTCTCTTCGGATTAATGTCTCATTTACAGATTCTAACCATTCTTTCGGCGGTCTACCTCTGGGCATTCTGTCATTTACTTTACCTTTATATACTTGCTTCGTCAGTCGTTCATCTTTCATTCTTTCAAGATGTCCGAACCATCTTAACTGATTTCTTTCCCATATGTCAACTAGCGTCTCTCCTGTACCACATTCTTTGAGGATTATCTCGTTTCGGACTTTGTCCATCAGTGTTTTTCCGCATATTATGCGCAGAGGTTTCATGCCAATCGCGTTGATTTTACTCCTGTCCTTTTCTTGACAGGTCCATGCCTCGCTACCATATAGTACAGTTGGTACGAATATGGAATTATGTATGGCCATTTTAGCTTTTTTTGATATGTTTTTATTTGTGAGGATGGACCCTGGTCTACCGATAACCTGCTTACCCTTATTTATGCGCCTATCTAATTCCCCATCTATTTTTCCGTCGCTAGTGAATAGACTAAATAGATATACGTACTTGTCAACTTGTTCTAATTTCTCATCATTTAGGACAATGTTGCATATTGTTTTCTCACTTTTTCCCTCAAAAACCATGACTTTCGTTTTATTCACGTTAATTTTGAGGTCCATGTTCTTCATGCTTGTATTAAGTTTATTCAACATTCTTTGCAAGTCTTCGACTGATTCTGCCATAACAATCTTGTCATCTGCGAAAGCCAACCCACGTACTTTGACGGTTTCGAGATCTATACCTTTTTCGTCGAAGAGGGCAGTTCTTAGACACTTATCCATGAATATGATAAATAGCCACGAGGACATAACGCATCCTTGTTTCACCCCTTGCATAATATCGAACCAGTCACTCACTTTCCCATTCACCCTTACACTTGCTTTACTACCCGTATATATTGTTTTTATTGCTTGTAGGAGCCCTCCATTCACTCCATACTCTTTAAGGACTTCCCAAAGTTTACTTCTATTTACCGTGTCGAATGCTTTTTCTAGGTCAATAAATGCACAGAAAACTTTCTTTCCTACTCTCAAGCTTTTTTCTGTACTGGTGGTAAATAGACCCAAGTGGGGAACCACACATAACAATTTTGTGAAGCTCTTCACTTGGGGTGATCGCTAGAGAAATTGATCAGCCACCTGGGTCGGAGCACTGTTGCGGGACAAACGTGTTATTTAAATAAATAACACGAAAATTCTAGATCAATCTAAAAAATCTATACCTCCTTCCCCACATTACTATTTTCCAACCGAGCGAGTCAAGCCTACCTCGAAAGGGAAATGGCTTAATGGTATAATAATAATTAATGCTCATGGTACTTGAAAATTCGAACAATTTATTCTTTTTTTACATTCTCATCCAGAGAAGGTATTAGATTTGTGTAAAATTTGACCCCCCCCCCCCGTTTTTTTTCAAATGTCCATTTTTCAATAATCATTTAAAAATTTATCATATATATGTTCCAAAAACAAATTAGATACTTTTTTCCGGCCCTTTTCAGATAGCTGCAAGAAATCTTTCTGATTATGATTTATTAGAAAGATACGGAAATGTACGCTGAAGTGAAGGAATTTCCTCCTTCATTTTAAATCAAATACAAATTTAGTCATGTTTATCTGTAGAAAATAGAACACAACGTATTGTCGCTGCGAAGCGCGACAAAAAACCGCGCGCCGTGAGCGCGCTCAAACTTTTGAGTTTTCATTAAACGATGAACAGAAACGAGCGTGGAGCGCAAAGTTTACATGATTTTTAAACTGAATATCGACCGCGAAGCGCGAGTGTGTTGATGAGAATGTGTTCCTTAAGGTCGATAGAACCTTAAGTAAATTAGTGCCTCTTTCTATGTAAAACGTACATAATTAAATCAAAAGCAGGTCATAACGATGAAGCTAACTAAGAGAGTATTAGACCGCGATGCGTGCAATAGCGAGCACACGAAGTGTGAAAACCCGGAGGAACCGAGCTTAAGGGGGTAGTCTGGTAACTGACACTTTTTTTAAAGGTGTTTTCGAGATTTAAAAAATAAAATAAAATGCAATAATTTCAAACTTTTTATACGTTATTATTTATATCTAAAACTGTCAGAAAAAAATTTTTTTGTTCACAAAATTTTTTTAGGTTTTTTTTACGGTCAAAGTGAGCATCTTAAAAAAGAAGGTATATGGCTGGCCCGGGTGATTGCGCCACTTCAGGGCATCTGAATAAAAAAATTCGAATTGATTATTGTTCTGTAGGGTTGTTATTCTGGTCTGAACTAGAATTTTTCATTTTGAGTGAAAAATCACAAAATGGCGGACTTCTAAAAAAAATACAACTTTTTTTAAACTTTTTTCCTCGGAAAGCTTAAAATGTCCTCTAAAAGTCCTGCAATTATTAAAGTGGGGTCTCTCTTATTTTTCGAGAAATAATTAAGAACGTATGCCGTGGCTTGGTGTGCCCAGCGCCCAAAAGTGTGAACTCTGAAGTTCGTGCATACGAGTATAATATTCGCCTATTTTTCATCTATTGTTTACATTGTGTTGCACATTGTGTGAATCGTTTCGGCATAAGTTTTTAATTATTTCTCGAAAACTAAGAGATATACCATTTTTGATATTTAGAGGGCTTCTAGAGGACAATTAAAGAAAATAAAAAGTGGATTTTTTCGAGAAATTCAGTTTAAAAATTTGCTTTTAAAAAATTCAAGAAGTTTTTGAATTTTTTTTTTATTTCTTCAAAACTTCGGCTCATTAAGAATGATTTAAAACAATTTACCTTGATAACATGGGAATTACCAAAGTTATGAATGTTCAAAAACAGCACCAAAATTTTCAATTTTGAATGTCTCCTAAGTTTTTTGAATTTTCCGCGCATTATTTTAGGATTTTTCTTTTAACGCCTGAGAGAAAGGATACTACAATTTTCATCAAAATTACCAACAATAGCTGAAATTCTTCAGATGCTTTGACATGAAATTGCTCTGAAGACTCATGACTTAAAAACTATTATAGAAGAATTAAAACAATGAAAAAATATTTAACCTTATTTGAGAGACAATGAGATACAAGTCATGATTTATCTGGTATTTTCCTTTAGTGAAGATTGTTTGAATTCAATATATTTTTTTATTTTATAAAATTATTGTCCTTTCAAGTGGCTGAATCTATTTTCAGCGTTTTGAATAGGCTTATCCCATTAATAATAATAATAATAATAATAATAATAATAAATCTTTATTGAGTTCGTAACAAGAAGGATATGTACATGGTAGACAGAGTTAACATAAGAACCCAAAGGGCGAGGTACAGCTTAAAGCTGCTTTCAAACCGTCGTAAGTTAGATTTGGACTCTGATATCAGCGAAAATTTAAAAAAAAAATTGAAATTTAATTTTGACCAAAACACCATTCAGGCCCCGTTTTCACAAATGGCTTCAATTGTTCCAATTTAAAACCCTTGAACATTTATGTGATGTATTATTAAGCAGTTTGCAATCATTTACAATTTCAAATATTTCAATCTGAATATTCAATTTCTAAATTGTTCGGAATAAAAATTGTTCTACTTTAAATACATCTGAGTTGAATTTTTCACGATTTTCATTTGAAAAGTATTAAAGTTCGAAGTTTTCAATTCTGAACAAGTAAAAAGACGGAAATTCGATTTTGAAAACAATTGATAATATAATTTGTAATAGAATTAAACGTTTATAATGTTTAATTCTTTCAAAGTCAAAGTTTCGAACGCATTTAAGCGAAAATACATACATTAAGTTTCATTAACTTTTGGCTTGTTTCAAAATGTGCCATTCTTATTGTTAATTTCCAATCTGTCCAATTGAAAATTATGCACCTTAGAACATTTGAGATGATGAAATTTCTAATTATCACGATTTGAATTTTATTAATTCCGATCGTTTTAAGGTTAAAAATCTTCAATATTGCAAGCAAATTTTATTTGCAATTGAAGTTTAGCCCTTTATAAGGGCATAAGCACCATTTTCACGATTTTTTCAGAAGGGATGAAAAAAATGATCAAAAATCAAATTTTCAATGTAGAAAAAAAATAAAACTGTGCACCTGAAATACATCAGGGTTGACTGGAAGTTAAAAAAAAAGTTTGATTTCTAGCTATTGATATTGAGAAATGGAGGAACATTTTTTTCTCTATCGAGGCAAATGTATTCTCAACTTTCGACAGTGATTTAAACTCTATTTTTCCAATAAAATAAACCAAAGCAAAATAGATCTGTAGATGTTGAGCTCAAACAAAATTTTAAAAAAATTCAAACGCTTGCAACAAAATTGTTGAGGCATTTAATGTTAGTAATATTAAGTTCAATCCAGCTTAAACGTTTCAATGTTAAATATTTAAAATTTGAAACACTTCAATTTTTAATTTTCCAATCTCAAGATTTGCAAATTGAAGTGATAATCAAGGTGATAGTTCAAGGTAAAAGTTCTTTGGTTTATCCCTCAGTTTCTTTCGAAGAGAAGTTTACAATTTAATTTGTTAACTGATATTTGGTCTTGAAAAAAGATCTCAATTTCTGGAAAACAAGAGATTTGCCATATAAAAAAAGCATTAAAGACACCTCCAATAAAAAATAGAGTATTGAAGTTCTATAGAAAATAATAATAATAATAATATTACCTTTTGAAATATCCCACAGCTTGACTTTTCTGTCAGCACCTCCGGTGGCCAGAATTCTGTCCACGGGAGACCATCTAACAGCATTCACTTCTCCGTCGTGAGCATTCTATAAGATTTGCAGAAAAATATATACCTATTGTTGATGACCATTTTTTAAAACACCAGTAATATTTATAGTTAGCCAACATAAATTAAAAGCATGCCTTATGGACAATGAATAGGGAATAATATAGTTAACCACTTTTAAATGAATGTTAAATAAACGACGTTGCAATTATAAAATTAATGATAATCTACGAAATTAAGTATTATTTTACTTTAATTGTGAGAAAGAATTCTTCTATTATAGATTAGTACATAAAACACTAGTATTTTTATTACAAGTTGGGCGCTACCTGTATAGTTCTATATGAAACTCTGAAAATGAAACTTCTACCAAAGTAAACGGCCGTAATAAAGCTCGAGTTTCATACGGAGGAACATAATGGCTTCGCATTAAATTATTCTTATTGCAACTACTTGAAACACTACGTTATTACTTTTAAAAGCAGAAAATGGAGATTTGTTACCTTGGAAATATATGATGACAAAACTAGACATACACACAAAAAGACCACAGTTATGAGACTAATTTCTATTATGTGGACTTGACGAGAATAAAGTGCTCAAATTAATAAAATATACGAGATTGGTTACCAAAAAAAGCATATAGGCAATAAATTACAACAAAAATTATATACTCTAAATAATGAAGCCTTTCAATAGTCGAAATATTTTTATACTTTCCAAACTGATTAAAATGACTCGAAAATATAATATCCTAAAAGTTGAGAATCTACCATTTTTTATAGAACACTTTCAATTAATGTTCTTTCACCCTATTCGCTGTACTGTTAATCATTATACGATACTTGTTACTCAACCACGCGATTTACAATGGCATTCCCATTACAGGATGATTGCCAAAATATAAGTTACCCTCCAAGTTTAAACGCATAACATTTTATGCGTTGAGGACAAAACTGAAAACTTACAAACGCAAACCATTGCAATTATGGATAACCGATTTTATTACCTATACGGCGTTAAACGAGCTGCAAATTATACAACAACTCTTTTTTAATATTTTAATGTTTTGTAATATTTTCTTCTTTGTTCTTGTTGAATTAACAACACGTGTAGTAACACCAACAAGAAAAATGTTAATGTCAGCCAATGAAGTAGCAGCGGCATATTTTAAAGCAGAAATAGTTGGTTCTATTATCTTTTTTTTCAGTGAATTTATCTGCATAATTTTACCTTTACTTGATTTGTTTCCGAGCAAATCTGAAAATTACCCTAACAAATTTAAATATGTTAGATGTAAAAAAGCGATTACATTTTGAGCTCAATAAAAAGCAGGCGATTGTGAATGAAACATATACATGCATTTAAAAACTATTGATCACTTTTACGATGCGCAATGCACAAGAAAATTAAATTTCTTTCGATGTATTATTATCAAAATATATCTTTCAAACCTATGGTAAAATGAATTGATATTATAAAAAAGAAATTATGGCTTTTCGAACATGCTCTTAGAAATATTTTTTCGTCATGCATTTGCCGAATGCGTAAAAATTATTCTGACATTATTTCGCAACAACATTAATGCGAAATTAACTGATATTTATGGAATACGATGTAACATCAAAAACCAAAGACAAATTTAGCATTCATGGAAAATCAACCAATTTGTACAGACGCATTAATTTGTTTTCCAATAAATTTATCTTCAAAACAATGCATAACACTCTGTAAATGAATATAAAATTAGAATCTTTCAATTGTTAACTTACAATAAAAACTATTCTACTTTTAAATCCAACCAGAATCCTTTTTCAAATATTGAATTAGATTTATATAATTATCTTAACATTTCTTTAACAATTTTTAAATATAGTCTGATTCTGCTTCGATTACTGCAATAACTTCCGTGCACTTTTATTAAAGTTAAAATTTATTGTTAAAATATTCAACTGCAAATAAAATAGGTAAATTTCTATGTTAATATTATAAGTTAGAACTTTCGTTTACTATTCTTCTACGCAAGTTTTTGTTAACAGTTTGTTTCTATAAAAGTGATAAATGCTTCATGTGGAAGCCAAAAAATGATGCCAACAATGATTGTAAATTGTTTTGCATCAAATAAAAAAACCATTCCACATTAAGCATTTTTCATTTTTATGTAAAAGAAACTGAAGTTACCGTTTTTTTTCAATGTGAGTTGTTTATTAAAGGTCCTGGACCCAGATTTAAAATTTCTTTTTAGATCTGAAAAAAAATCGAGAATTAATTTTTTGTCAAATGAAAGAAGATTTCAAGTTCAGACCTAAAAAACAATATTTTGTTTTTCCTGAAAAATGAATCCCGAAGATTTTAGAACCTATTGCAATTTACACGGTGACTATAAAATCCTATTTTGTGACAATTTCGCTATCTACTAGAACTTATATAAACATAATATTTATTTTATTCTCGGTAGACATGACAAAATATTGTTCGAAGATAACTATTTTAAAGTTCTATTGTTTTTTTAATCAATCTTAGGTTTTTCCAGCTTGAAAACTAATTTGATTAATAATATACTTTTGAAGGTACTCTTATATTCACAAACCCAGAGACAATATGAATAATCAATATCAAAATGCTTCAATTTTCATTCTCTTTACGATGATTACAAAAAAATGTACGTTTGAATTGAGGTGATGATAAACGTTACTCGCAATGTGTCTTAAAAGTTTTGAACATTATTTTATTTCTATAATTTCATATTATTTGACTCTTTGTAAATAATTCAGCATTTGAATGTACAATAAATTTCCCTTTATATAATCCACTCAGGGAAAAACTGTAAGTTAATTTTTAAAATGCATTTGACTCAGAGCATTTACAATTTAATCTACATTTCGCTTGAATTAGAATCCTTATAGGAAAAATAAGATTGTTGCACATATTTACATTTATTGCAGTAGACGTATCAATATTCGCCGACAAATGAAACATTACAAAAATAATGTACAGAATAACTTATACTAATCGGCAATCGAAAACACAATATTCATAAAATATTATAAACGCTATGAACACAGTAAATAAATGATTCCACGATTAAACAAAACAAAAAATGTACTTACTGTCAAACTTATACAGTAGACAACTCTGAAACTTCAACTTCCAGTGGAAATTTTCCGAGCAAATCGTTTTTCTGTTCCAAGAATAATGTAACAACGAGAAGGAAAAAAATTCCTTAAATTCTAAAAATCCTTCTCCACAAGAAGTTGAAGTTTGCAAGAATATATTTGAAATGCTAAATGAAAATTGAATCAGATTTACTCAATTTAGTAAACGTGATATTATAGAAAGTATATCGTTATCGAAAATGACGGACTTATTTTGAGCCTAATTTGAAATACTGAATCGATAGTAACTTTGAAATCTCATCTTAAAAAACTGTAATACTTTCTGTTCATTTTTCATCATCTGCAGTAATAATGGTGAGTAATAAATGATTAATTTTCCAATGAGCCAATGATTTCCTTTCTAAAATATTTTGCAGATATAAGGTTATAAATATAAGCTATCATATATTCATCAACGTACAAATTTGATGGAGACGTTGGTAGGTACCGCGGTTGGAAGACCAACAATTCCTTCTTTGACACTAAGGCGATCAGGACTAACAGGTCGAGTATCTCGTGCAGCATCCTCTAATTCCTTTTGCATTTTTGCTTGCCTCTTCCTGTGACATACCCGAAAAATATATTGTCATTAAATATTGTTTCATATAATTCGATTAGAAAATTAAAGTAAACACGAAGCTGAAATAATTCAGGGGCAGCTTAGCTGAGACTAAAAGAATATATACTCACTCAAATGTACATTTGAGTGGCACTGTACTGCTGAATATATACATAAATGCAAATTTAGCTTCCTCAGAAATTACCTTTATCACAAAATATTGAGGACAAAGAGAAACACTGTCAGCATCAATTAGTTTAGTAATACATGTTGATACGATATTGGAACAAAGCTTTGACGTTTGTGCTGTAATATTGTTCTAGTCTCTATAATACATTTTCGCTACTGAAATACATTCAATACTTAATCCTTTAGTTAACTATGTTCGCACGTTCGCACTAAATTTGCAAGACTTAATGAGAAATTTTGATCCCATTTATAACTGATTGAAAATGTGACTATTGACATGAACATTAAATTATCGTTGCTTCATACAAAATTAATAATTACGAAATTGTAAAAAGTGCAACCCTTCCACGTATTAAAAAATGCAAGAGAGAAAGAAAAATGTTGAATTTATTTTAAATATTTTCATTTCAAAACCTTTCTATTTACCTGCTGTTCAAACTTTAAGTGACTTTAGGATAAGAAAAATGTAAGTTACCAGTTATTGGAAATTTAGAACTCAGTAACATTAAACCTTTTAGGGCCATGCCATACTTACCCGATTTCTACCTTACCGACTTTTTTTTAACAACTCAAGTCAACATCAAACGAGATAGTGAGTTGACGGGTGGCAGTACATAACTAGATAACCAACATTTTTATCGAAAATGGGCTTATTAGTTTATTACAGAAAAAAATTATACAAAATCAAATACACATTAGGTAAACAAATTTTAGTTAAGATTTAGTTAATATTTGGTTAAAATTTTAAAGTAGTGAATTTTTTTTTCAAACTTTAAGCAACGATATTCCATATTCCTTGAAATTATTATCATTTAATGAAAAAAAAATACATTTCCTTATTTTTCTTAAAATCTTAAAATTCTCGGCCGACTTTCTCCGAACTGGGTAACTTTATTACATTAAACTTTATTTACCCTATTCAGACACTTAATATCTCAGGAGCAATAAAGCATATTTTTATATTTTATTTTTATTGAAAACTGAATTTTATATCTCAATCTACAGCCGAGCCTGCTCGAATTTTAGGTAAGTTCCACTTTGAGACTGTCAAATTCAACATCTATTCCTTCGAACGTGGATAACTTTTTTTAATCAAACTTTCTTGCCCTCATTTCATCAACACTTCGGCTTGGGAGTGGACTTTTGTTTCATCTTTAGATAGTCATTTCGATTTTTATAGAATGCTTCTTCGCTGCCCTGAAAATTCCCATTTTATTTGTTATCCACTTCTGTACTGCCACCCTTCAGTTGAAGATTGGGGAAATTTATTAGAAGCCAGTAAGGAACTTATGCCTGAACCTAGATTTGTATACCAAGAAGAATTTCGTTTGTCATCATCAAAACTGAAAAACACTTAAACGTTCTTTAGTGTTTTTTTAAAATAAATTTCCCAAATTTTCAAATCGATATTTCATTTCGTATGGACGTGAGTTGTTGCAAAACAAAGTCGGTAAGGGTTAAAGTATGAAATGGCCTTAAGGTTACAATATTTTGGACTGTAACCAAATTAGCACAAATGCCGCTTCAGCTGTTACTTGTTTAGAAGCTACTCCCCAGCTTAGTATTATTTTGTTATTATTTTCTCAATTCCAACATATTGTTTTTTTCAACAAAGGATTGAAAAAAATCCATAGTGAAAGTAAATAATACTGAATACTCATTTTAATGAATCTACGGGTGACGGACAACTTTGCACGTAGCAACTTTGCACGTGCCCAACTGTGCACGTCGATGGCCGGACGGACAACTGTGCACGTCCATCTGTGCACGTCCAAGACCACCGGAGCCATTTGGACAACTGTGCACGTGCACAGATGGTACTTGGACAACTGTGCACGTCGAAATTTAGACGTGCACAGTTGTCACTTGGACAACTGTGCACGTGCACAGATGTCCCTTGCCCAACTGTACACGTGCACAGATGTCACTTGCCCGACTGTGCACGTGCACAGATGCCCCTTTCCCAACTGTGCACGTGCGCAGAAGTCACTTTCCCAACTGTGCACGTTTATGTCCTTACGTAAGGGTTGTACTTAAGTAATTCAAAGAGTTCAAGGAATTCAGAGAATTCAAAGAATTCAGAAAATTCGAAGAATTCACAGAATTCGAAGAATTCACAGAATTCAAGGGATTCGGAGAAAGCAAGGCATTCAGCAGATTGGAGACATTCAGCGAATTGAAGGAATTCAACAAACTTGAGTAATTCAGAGAATTCAACGAATCCAGGGAAAGCAGAGAATTTAGGGAATTCAGAGGATTTAAGTAATTCAGAGAGTTCGAAGAATTCAGATAATTTCTTGCATTAGGAGAATTCGAGGGATTCAGAGAATTCAAGGGATTCGGAGAATTCAAGGTATTCAGCAAACTGACGGCATTTAGCGAATCCAAGAAATTCAACAAAACTCAAAGAATTCAGAGAATTGGATAAATTCGAGAAATTCTGAGAATTCAAGGGATTCAAAGATTTCAAAGGATTCAAGGAATTTAGAAAAATCAAGGTATTTAGAGAATGCAAGGGATTCAGAGAAAGCAAGGCATTCAACAATGTGAAGGCATTAAGCTAATTCAAAGAATTCAGCGAACTCAATGAATTTAGAGAATTCGATGAATTCAACGAATTAATAGAATTCAGGGAATTAAGAGAATTCAGGAAATTCAGAGAATTCAGGTTATTCAGATAATTCAGGGAACTGCGAGAATTCAAGGAATTCAGAGAATTCTAGACATTCAGCAAATTTGAAGGCATTCCGCGAATTCTAGAAATTCAGCGAATTCAAGGAATTCAACGAATTCAAGGAATTCAGAGAATTAATCAAATTTAACGAATTCAACAAATTTAACGAATTCAAGGAATTCAGAGAAAGCAAGGCATTTAGTAAATTGGAGGCATTTAGCGAATTGAAGAAACTCAACGAACTCAAGGAATTCAGAGAATTCAAATAATTCAACAAATTCACGGAATTCAGAGAATTAAACAAATTTAACGAATTCAAGGAATTCATAGAATTATTCAAATTTAACGAATTCAAGGAATCCAGAGAATTCAAGGAATTCAGAGAATTCAAGGAATTCAGAGAATTAAAGGAATTCAGAGAATTCAGAGAATTCAGGGAATTCAGAGAATTCAGGGAATTCAGAGAATTCAAGGAATTCAGAGAATTCAAGGATTCTGCGAACTCAAGGATTCAGAGAATTCAAGGAGTTCAGAGAATTCAAGAAATTCAGAGAATTTAAGTAATTCAGAAAGTTCAAGGAATTCAGAGAATTCAAGGGAATCAGAGAAAGCAAGGCATTCAGCAAATTGGAGGCATTTAGGTCGAACAAAGAGAGATTTTCATATATCTTTAATAATTTGAAAAGTAGAATTTCTTAAAAATAATATTTGAAATATTTTCAAACTAACATTAAGAAAGTTAATACGCTCCATTCCACCAGGATTGAATAATTTTAACTGTTAAAAATTTATTTTACATAGATACAAAGAATCACCCTCGTATAAACCCTTACGTAAGGACATAAACGTGCACAGTTGGACAAGGGACATCTGTGCACGTGCACAGTTGGGCAAGTGACATCTGTGCACGTTAAAGTGCACAGGAGTCCATCTGTGCACGTCTTAATTTCGACGTGTACAGTTGTCCAAGTACCATCTGTGCACAGTTGGCACGCGCACAGTTATCCCTATGACCAACGACGTGCACAGTTGTCCGTCTGGCCATCGACGTGCACAGTTGGGCACGTGCAAAGTTGCTACGTGCAAAGTTGACCCCATCCCGAATCTACTTACTGACATTGACCTAAAACATCTGCAGCCTTCACAGCAACTTAGTCATGTTTCAGAAAAATATAAGAGAGCTTTTCAGAAAATTGAAAAAAATGGAACAGAAATATATATCTAAAACAAAATCCACATTTTTTTGTTCTTCAAACTCATTTATTAACTTTGGAGCTTAAAATAAATTAAGGCATATCAACTTAAATTAATTACAATCTGTAAAGCTTGCCTTTGCATTAAAGCTAATCCACTGAAGTATCAAGAAAACATAATTAAAAGCTTTCATGGTCACTAACTTATTATTGACAATGAGTGTAGAAGTTATTGTGATGAAAAATAAAATAAATCATGCGAGAAAAATCTAAAATGTCACGTTCTAATTAAATAATGTATAATTACTCTTTTAAATATCATACAGACATGCACTTGTGAGAAGAAATTACCAACTTTTTAAATCAGGATTTCTAATTCTAATTAGCCCTTAACCACATTCAAAATGATAATATTCTGTGAAATATAGGAAACTATTCTGATAATTTACATTTTAATACCATGTGAAACTTACCGGACTCCCACATTACTGACATTTTTTCTCTAATACGAAATGAGATATCGAGTTAAAATTCGGAAATTTAGACTTGAAAACAAAGTTATTTTTGTAATTTTTTATAATTATAAGAATTTAGGACCATAGAAACTTTCTTTAGTGCCTTTTATTTAATTTCCCAACATTTTCACCTGAATATATCTCATTTCATATTCAGTGAATTGTAACTTATGTTTAGTCAAGATATACGTAAATACCGAATGAAAATGAATTGCTTAGTTGTTACTTTTATTTATAAGTGTTATTTTCTCATTTGAATGATTTTCTTTAACTCTTTTGTAATCTTGAACTGTTAATCAACGTTTAAAATTGAAGTAATAAGACATAAGACAAAATAAAGTAGCTAATGATTTTCGCCTAAGATTTTTAAGACACAATTTCTGTAGATGATTTTATTACACTTTTTAATAAGTTCTCTAATGTTTATATTTATAATGATTGTTTGTGGCCGAAATTGATATATATATTTATATATATACATATATACATATATACAATAAATAAATATTTGTCACCGTAAGTATTTCGAAAAATAATTCAAAAGATCAAAACTTATATTTATATTAATTTTACTTTCCATCTCGTAATTTAAAGTAAATATTGTTGCAAAAATAAAAATGTTCTATGTAATCAAAATTGCAATCCTAGCATTGATTTGAGATATTTTATTATATTTTAGAGACAATTAATGTCATTGTTGGGAGTGTTTCAATATTTGAATTTTGGCCCTAGAAAATAAAAATAGTCAATTATAATTATTTCAATATTTATGACATGAAGTACCTGCTAGTAACGAGAAAAAAGCTTATCAACAAGTAGACAATACACTCACATGAAAAAAAAGCTAACAACACATACTAATTAATTAAAAAATGACGAGGCAGGCAACATTTGACTTCGTACTTACAAATAACGTTACTTTTCGATTAGCATATTTAGTTTTCAGTCTGTACAAATATGAAGACAGATCACAGACACATAGAGAATATGGCGAAATAAAAATCCTGGTATTAGAATGAATAAATTAATGTGAGAATTTGTATCAACAAATATAAAATGACACGTCCAACTTGTATCAATACACATAAAGAATTAGAAAAATAATCAAGTATAAATGTGTGTGATAGATTGTGTCTTTTGGTCTGAATGTGTCATCTTACAAAATTACTGATAAAAAAACGTGTAATTGCTACCAGCCCAAAAGCTATTCAGCATTAAGCATGACATTTCATTTCATAGAATGTTGTCTCTTCGTTGAACTTACCCAAACCTTGAAATGGTATGCATCAAAAAGGCTGTCGGGCTGGTAAAACTCTCACTGAAACGAAAATGTCAAGCAGTGTGAAGTGGCTAGAGCAGCAAAGCTCTATAGAAATGTTTTTGTTGTTTTTAGCCATGCTTATAGTACTAGAGAAAAAACGTGTTTTTGGCTAGAATGAAATAACAAAATACAATAATTTAAAAAAATAACAATCTTCATTTTTAAAAATCGTGAAATCGGCTCTTAGGAATCAAATATGAATCGTTAAGCAGAAAGATAATAAAGATAAATATCTATTTAAAAAACGGTTGAGTTGTGTTCAAGCTTTGATTTTCTTGAAGCCAGTATAAACATATTGTATGGTTTAAATACTGCACAAATATTACACAAATAATCGGGGTTAAAGCCAACATTAAGCGAAGTGTCAAAAGCACATTACTTCTAGGTCCTCTATAATGAGAAAAACTTGCCTCAGAGAAGAATCTTGAATATCAGGTTTCACAAGTCTTTCTTGTGTAAAAGTAACCACTAAGTGTAAGAGTTTCAAACATGCAAACTAAAGCTAAACTTCTACATATCAAAAATAGCTAATATCTAGAATGTGCGAAACCGTACTTACGAAATGTTTTAAATTCCAATTTTCATTATATACAGAAGCTATAAATTGCTCAAAATTTATTTCATTCATAATATTACAACTTTCAAACTCTCTCTCTCTCCTTTAAGGTAAATTATTAATAAAAAAACGAAATGCTAGTTATATATATATTACTCTATAAACAACCAAACTTTCATAAAAGAAGATATCATGCAGAGTTAAATCTACTAGAAAACAACCACCAAACTAATAAGATATATTTGCTTTTCGGGGATGTAAAATTGATACGTCAGATTGATTAAGCTTACAAGTAAGTGGATTTGAAGGAAGTGCAGACAGAGAATTCTTATACACTTAATTCAAATTCTTTCAAGAGTAAATTATTGTTAAATGTATTTTACTTTTAATTACGTGTAGATAGCTGCGTTTGCGTTTAAATATTTCAGGGCATTTGGAAAAATTGCAGGGTATAGAAGTGTTTTAACGATAATAACGAATACAAGATACTGACATAGCTATTAATAGATTTTTACGATAATGAAGCTCACAATATTGTACATACTTTAGGAAATTGTCGTTTTCCTCGTTCATCTTATCTGCGTCTTTGGCTTTGTATTTGATTAATCGTTCCACTAACTGCCGATTTTCTTCCTGTAAATTTGAAAAGAATTATTATATAATTTCATCACGACTAGCTGATTTTAGCAAACTGGATTGGCGGAGAGAACAGTGAAATTGATGGGATATCTGTCCTATCCATTGTTTCAAATTAGAATTGTATTCTATTAAACTTTAAGTATGGACGTGCGTTCTCGCAGATTATTAATAATACACGTTGATCAAATTGATTAATTTCGTACTTATCCCAATGTCCCTTCATATACTTGTATAAGTTAGATACACAATACGTATTGATAAGTATTCATAAGTATTTAAAAATAGTGATTAGAAGGGATTAAAAATAGCAAATTTGTTTATATCAAAATGAAATGATGCATAAAAAAGTCTTTCACTATTGTGCACTATTTTTGGTGTTTTTTTTTCTCAACATTATGCGATATTGAAAACAGGGCGGTACAAAAGTTGTAGATACATATTTCAGTTTAGCATATTTTATTATTAAACATCAATTAAATGAATCGGTACACCAAGTGTAAATACATTTCGATTAGCAGTATAAGGTAAATGCACTGGTAATCGTCACTGCATTATTTTTCGTCAGATGGCCCAGTATTTTTCATATAACAAGACTCGGTCTTGCCGCATGTGATGAAAAATTTTATTTTAGGTAAGTTTAGATATCCTTTTATCATATTAGTATACTTTTCTCGTTTTAGTACTTGGTTATGTGCCTGACGATAACTAACGCATTTGCATAATTTGAATTTTAATCGTGAATAAAAATTGACTGGAATCAAATATCATGAGAAGTGATCAAAGTTGAGTTTTTCCATGTCTGCTTTAATCGATTAAGCCCTTTGTGGAAACAAGAATTGTGTTTTAAATACAATTATAAGCATTTTTAATTTCCAATTTGGCATGTTCACAGTTACATAGGTAATGTCAAGCTGACGTAACCACATGTTTCTATCAAGTTAAACCCTATTTCATAATTAAGGACTCATTCAAGGCTAATTTAATGTCCTATTGCCAAATTTAATGCTCCACTATTATTTTTAAAAACCCGTGGGTTTCGCTAGCTTAACGTTAAGCTGACGTAACCACATGTTCGAATCGAGTCAGAACCTATTTCATAATTAAGGGCTCATTTGATACTAATTGAATGCCCTATTGCCAAATTCAATACTCCACTATTTAAAAAAAACGTGGGTTATGCTAGTTTAACGTTAAGCTGACATAACCACATGTTCGAATTATGTTAAAACCTATTTCATACTTAAGGAGTCATATAAGGCTAATTTAATGTACTATTACGAAATTCAATGCCCTGATTTTCTAAAAAGAAACCTGGGAATACGCTGGCCTAACGTTAAACTGACGCACAATGAGGCAATTTGGCAAGATCAGCGCAAGAATCTGTAACCACGTCAAATTAGAGCTAAAAAAGATGAAAGTTGGTACTCAAATTTTTAAAAATGTAAAATGTTTTATTTCATGTCTATGACATTGCTGATGACGAATCTGAAGTAAGATTTTCAAAATTTGAAATAGCCGATTCAAGATGGGTGTTCAAATTATGAAAAGGTGCATACATGTTACTAAAAATCAGTAACCGCGGATTTTTTGGGATGCTGATGATTAATCTTAAGTCAGATTTGCAAAAATCAAAATGGCTGATCAATTATGGCGGACGAAACACTTGAAAATTGATCAATTTTTGTAAAAATCAATACCTTGGGATTGTTTGGAGCTCTGATTCCGAATCTTAGGACAAATTTTCATAATAAAAATTGCCTAATCCAATATGGCAGACGAGAAACATGGAAAATTGATAGATGTCGGTAAAAATCCGCAACTCGGAATTACTTGGGGCTCCGATTCCGAATCTTTTCATAATGCGAAATTGCCGATAAAATACGACAAAGGGAGAAATTAAAATATTTATAATTGTTTGTAAAAATCAGTACCAGGGTATTTTTTTGGGTCGCTGGCTACAAATATTAGTTTCAATTTAATTTTAAATTAAAATGGAGTGAAAACCCTTTATTATAATTATGTACAAGCCTTTCAAACTTTCAGTCCGCAATTATTTGTCATCAGCCATTTTGAATTTTGAAAATCGGACAAAAGATTCTTAATAAGCGACCAAAAAACCCTGGTTACTTATTTTCAGAAAAATGTATACATTTTTCGAGATTTTCGTCCACTACAACGGATCGGCTATTTTGAGTTATGAAAATCTGGCCTAAGATTCGGAATCAGAACCCCAAATAATCCCAAGGTACGGATTTTCAGAACCATTACTAAATTTTCCAAATTTTCTGTCGACCATATTGAATCAGCTATTTTGAGTTACGAAAATCAAACCTAGGATTCTGAATCAGAGCCCAAGGAATTCCTAGGTACAGATTTTCACAAAAATTTATACATTTTCAAGGTTTTCAATTCGTCATATTGAATCGGCGATTTCAAATATTGAAAATCTTACTTCAGATTCGTCATCAGTAATATCATAGACATAAAATAAAACATTTAAAATTTTAAGAAATTTGAGTACGAAGTTTAATTGTGCGTCAGTTTAACATTAGGCCAGAGTATCCCCAAGTTTCTTTTTAAAAAATCAGGGCATTACATTTCGTAATGGTACATTAAATTAGCCTTAAATGAGCCCTCAAATCTGAAATGGAAGATTTACCATTTTTACATTATTTGTATTAAGGGGGGGGGGGTATACTTAATTCATTAAAAAAAGGGTAATTTTTATAAATTTTTCTACTCGCTTCTGTTAATGCAAATTTATTTGATAAAAGTGTACATAATAGATTACGGCTCGAACAATATTCCACACAAATTTCACTGAAAAATATTAAAAATTGGGCCGGTGGCGTCAAGTCTCCCGAAGTGTCTCGAGCAAAAGACATTTTGCGGTGGACAGCATATCTCAGCACTGGATTATCTGAAACAAACAAATCAAATTTTTTTCAATAGATAATCATTTTTCGCAGGTAATCAGGCGAGCAATTTTTTTTAATTCGAATTTTGAATTTTTCTTGACATTTTGAAGTCAAAACAGCGATTTTTGCGAAAAAATTCGCACAATTTGTT
>CAKNXH010000199.1:454240-467684 GCA_932178445.1 Andricus quercusramuli | reverse complement strand
ATAGGGAGTATTACAGAAAATTGGCAGGTTATAAATCAAAATGTGTAGCCTGAATATCCTGCTAATTTTGCATGGTATTCAAAAATCATATAGACTCAAGCAGATATACACGAAAAACAAATTATTTATATTTATTTACAAAAATTAAATTATATATTTTTATTGTCAAATAATTACTATATAATCATTTTTGAAGAGTACGCAATTTTACAACAAATAGCGAGGTTTACTGATATGTAGGGTAAGGTGGCCCAAAAAAACAAGTTATGAATTTTTCTTTACTTTTTTAGGACCAAAAAAATATTAAATACATGTTTTTTTTTAAATATTTTTCATCCGTGAGAATAAAATGGCAAAAAAATGCATTCTCATAAATTCCGTCCAAAACGTGTAAATGTATGATAAATTATAGGGAATGTTGTCATAATCTCATAAAAACTTTTCAAGGCATCCGAATCAGTCATTAATTTTTTATTTTAACCCCCACCAGACGCTTTATTGATGCCTCAAAAACCAACCCATGCAAGAGCGATAAGAATTTTGCGGAATAATGTCCTTAATTATTAATTTTTTCTCATTTCTATAGATCCTCGTGAATGATAAATTCTAAGATTATATGTGTTTCTTTATTAATTTTTTCATCGTTCAAACCAATTTTGTTAATTTGTACAATTTTGTTTCCATATGATATCGCGAATTAAGAGTATATTTTTTGAATACATGGTCTATTTAATGTACTTGGAAAGTTATATTTTTATTTCAATTGTTGTTTATTGTTTAAACAAATTATTTTCGTTTAAATGTATATTCCAATGGAAAAAGCTAAAATCGTACTTCCTTGCTAGTTCTTTTAAAAAGTTACAAAAGTGTAGCCTGAATCGTCTTTTTCAAAGTTACTTATTACTTTTTAATTAATTTATTATTTTATAATATCTCAAATACAGGGTATTTTATGAATGTTATGCAAAATACTTATAATTTGTGATATTATAAGATCAAAATTTTTATAATGAATGAAAATGGTTTCAAGAATTATAGTACAGTCATATTAGCTGCAAAAAGGCAATTTGCTAGAATAAATTAGCAGCACGAAGAACTTTGTTTAAAATGTTTGGTTGGACGTCCTTATTAAGCAATACAAATTTCGAGGAAGAATTCTCAATCAATTTGTTTTCATTAACAAACAACGTGAAACCGTAACATTTTCCTAACACGTTTGCTTTTATTGTTACATTCGGTTGAGAGATATATAAGAAGTGTGAAGAAGTTTGTTTTTAGAGCATAAAATCAATTAATGTATATAGTTCCTGGAAATAAAACAAGAAATCAACGATCAAAGGACAACCACCATAGAATGCTCCTATTGCAATTCCAACGTTTCGGTGTTCATACAGCACCCGTGTCAAGGTAAGAAAAATTAGAGCAGGTGGGAACAGCGACGAAACAACGACGCTCTCTCCTCGATACCTGATATCAAAGTGTGGTTTCTGTCATCACAAGTCAGGTTAAATTGTATAAAGATTAAACATGTCGTACCAATCGTACCAATCTGATGAAATATTAGAGATGAAAAAAATGTGAATAATTTTAACTTTTGCATTTTTTAAAATAATCATAGTTTTAACTATTATTTACTCAATAAATTGATTTTAATTGTAAGTATACTAATGATGAATTATAATTATACAGAATTGAGTATTCTGACTTGACCAGGAGCAATACCAGAAACGATTATCTATTGATGAACAAAGGTGTGAAATTGTACCCTTGACCAGGTCTAATAAAAATGTTTAATACAGCTAATTAATTAATTCTTTCTAAATCTAAATCTTTCTTTTACTAAAAGTCCATCCTTTCTCCAATTGTCTAGAATCTTGAAAGTGTCTCTTCCTAGTTTTCACAGATTTTCATTCAATAAATGAAAATTATCACGATTGGAAAGTAAATCCTCCATATCCCTATCCCTACTATAATCTGATTTCTTCATACAAACTGTAATATTGCCTTTATCAGCGTTCATGCAGATTATGTCAGGGTTGTTTTTGAGGAAATTTTTCGTTATCATGAAACTTTCAGAAATTTTACGATCAATTCTACTAATGCGCAAACAATTCTTATCAACAAAGCTCTTTGACAAGTGTAAAACATTGTTTCGGAAATCTTGCTGATCTAATATTGGAGTTTTGTGTATATTTGATTCAACATCGTTAAATAGAATTTTGAATTTGATTTTAATCTAATTTAAAATTCTTAAATTCCAATAAAATCAGTTTTAATATGAGCCCTTAGCTCGATGATGATTTTTAATTGTTGCGAATAAAATCGCGATCGGGTTTTTGCTATTCGATTCGCAAATTGGATAGTCGAAAGTATTAAGAAACTCCTTTTTTTATATTTCTGAATCCAAGAATGACACAGGGGTGTGGGACCAATTTTTTTCAACATTCATATTTTGTACAAAAAAAAATATGTTGAGTTCAATTTGGTTGAAATATCTAGCAGATTGTGCATCTTCATGAAAAAGTATGTTTAAGATGTCAACAAAAATTTTCACATTGTATATAACAAATCGTTATGAACAATAATTTTTTTCATACTTACAGCTACTTTTTATGAGCCCCGAAACGTTGGTAAATATTATGAATACTTTTATATTGTCATTTGATAATAATAAGAAATAAAAAAATATGCAAGCATGCAAGCTCATACGACAACAGGTTATGTTTTTCATATTTCAATGTGTCTCCTGGAATATTGTGACATCTCCGCAGTATATTCTCCCAGAAGGGGCTGAAATATAGTGTAAAACTATTACAGAAACCTATTTAGGATCATATTATGTTATTTTAATTTTGTCTGGTGTATATCATGAGCAGTCTGGGTCAGGATCTGCTATACCAGACTCTGGTGTCAGAACAACACGCCAAAGCGGAACCAGCCGGGCGCCAGGCTACAAACAGATTCTTCTTTTTCTGGCGCCCAGCTTGCGCCAGTCTGCAGTTATCTTGCTACTAGGGAGGAAGTTATGCTCATTTATAATATTTGAAACACCTGTTTGAAACAGAAAAAACTTTTTTCATCAACATAATTCATAGTTGATGCATGAATAGAAAAAGACTTGTTGATAATAAATTTTCAAATGAAATATTATTAAAAAATGTTGTAAAAATATCATAAAGCTGGGGAAGAGATAGGGTGAGACAGAACTTTTCCTTTCTTTTTCCAGTTCGAAAAATTAACATTTCAAATAGAAAATTTGATTCGTCCGATTTTTCATTGGATTTGAAAAAATGTTGTATTTTTTGGTAATTTCAATTTTTAAATTGATCAAAATGAAAACTTCAGTTTTTCTATTATTTATAAAATCACTTATGCTTTCTCTATGAGGAAGTATAGTACATTGTGCGCCAACCGACGTAGTTCCATGGGGCACATTATACTTTATACACCAAGGGCATAATTTGCAAGTTTTTTGCCCCCGATTATCATGTATCACAGGGGAGGTCTGACGTGGCGAGTCGAATCGGTACAATTCACTTTTAGCGCCGGTTAACAAGATTTTTACTGAGCCGGTTGATATTTGCTCGTCTTGAAATTTTTGAAAAATATGAAAATTTTGGATATTTTTGAAAATTTGAAATTTTTTGGGGGATTTGTGTGATTTTTGAAAATATCTATGATTTTCAAAAATTTCCAAAATTTTCAAAATTTCGAAAATTTTCAAAAATTCTCAAAATTTCTTAATTTTTCAAAAATTGTAAAAAATTCTATAATTTTCAATAATTTTCAAAATTCTCAACATTTTTAAAAATTTTCTAAAATTTCCAAAATTTTCTAAAATTTCTGAAATTTTCGAAAAAATTTCAAAAATTTACCCCCCCCCCCCCTCCCACCCCCCTGTACCTCCCCTTTATCTGTAGATTTATCATGTATGATAAGTATTTCTTCAATGCTCCAATGATACGCGGACTATAATGGATAGTGTATAGTGGTGGGAGCAGTACAATAAGGAGGCCATTATTGTACTGCTCCCACCACTGACCCATAAAGGGCTACTTAAGTTCCTGAAAACAGGCACGTAATACGCCCGAATCATGCCTGCGACGTATAAAATACATTTGCTGACGGGAAGCAAAGTGCTCGTGAAATGAGCACCATATAAATATAAATGAAAACAAACCCTAGTATCAAGATAACTGCAGACTGGCGCAAGCTGGGCGCCAGAAAAAGAAGAATCTGTTTGTAGCCTGGCGCCCGGCTGGTTCCGTTTTGGCATGCTGTTCTTACACCAGAGTCTGCTCTAGCAGATCCTGACCCAGACTGCTCATGATATACACCAGTAGGGTTGCCACCTCGGTCAGGTCTCTCGCCCAGCACATCATGAAGGTGGTGTTATGGGACGGGGGGGGGGGGGGGTAGCAGTGAGAAGCGGGAAATTAAAAAAAGCCCAATTTCGTAATATTTTATTTATTTGAACTACATCAAAAATATGAAGTAGTATAAGTATATTAGAAATTTGCATATTTTGTCCATTATTACGGATTGTTTGTTAGAGAGTATATGTGTATGCGTGTCAGTGTTCGTAAGTTCCTAGGTGGGAAATTATGCCTGTCCATTGGACAGGCTAGACCAATAGGAGGCAAGGAGGTGTATATATGTATAGTATGCATACGTATAGTATTCTGCTACGTAGCAGAATGCCACACTTACGAACACTGATGCGTGTGCCCTTTCTGCCCTTTTTCGTGTATAGAACATAAATTACATAAAATGGGCTGTGTGCAGCAGGGTAATTCAAATATTTGCAAAGGTACAGTGGTGACAACTGACTTTTTATCGCGATACCAACAAAATAAGCTGAAAAGTCCTATAAACATTAAAATCATGAACAAAATCAATTCTCTCCAATTCTCACTACTGTAGTTGCTGAGGTCAAATCCATCGTGGTGGCGATTCAGTAATCATAATGCTAATTTTTGCTTTTTCGATCCTGACCACGAGGTGGCCCGGCAAAATTTTCAAAAGCCCGGCCGCCCGGAAAAACCTTCTAGGCCCGTCACTGCCGGGCGAGGCCCGAGCAGGTGGCAACCCTATACACCAGACAAAATTAAAATAACATAAAATGATCCTAAATAGGTTTCTATAATAGTTTTACACTATATTTCAGCCCTTTCTGGGAGAATATACTGCGAAGATGTCACAATATTCCAGGAGACACACTGAAATATGAAAAACATAACCGGTTGTCGTATGAGCTTGCATGCTTCCATATTTGGTCATACTTGCCAATCGTTCAAATTTCCGATTGCTAGATTTCAATTTCATCATTTATATTCTACAATAATTACTAGTGTTTAAACTAAATACCAGAATCTGGTTCCTTTATTCACCATATTCTGTTTTTCGTCTGGTCTGATCTTTTCTCCCGCCACTCTGGTCGACTAGGGAGAGCAGATGCTGAGCCAGACTCTGGCCTCTGTCATACAAGGCAGACGTTGCTACTAGGGAAGTGGAAACAGTCGAGATCAAATTCACAGCTGTTTATGTACAGATTCTGGTAACAAATGATAATAAAAACTTAAAATTAAAAAATATGACTTTCGTTTAGGTTAGAATTTTTGGAGTATAAGCAACAATTATATTTTTATGATTCAGTTAATTCGTATTGAAATTTAAACAAATGTTTCTTTAGTTTGCATTGGGCTATCAATCTTTAATTACCTTAGACCTCAAAACAAAATTTTCATAGACTGTACAGCTAATAAAAGAACACATAAAACACTAAAATCACACATTTTATTAAAAACTTCTTAGAATATTGTCTTCGAGATCTAAGGAAGTCATGACTTCCTTATCCGTTCAAACTGAAGTAATATATTATGCATAAAACTAACAGAAAAATTGTAATAAAAATATCATGGGAAAATTTTGTCAAATTCTAAAAATCCAAA
The DNA here is from genome assembly GCA_932178445.1 of Andricus quercusramuli. Classification (NCBI taxonomy): domain Eukaryota; kingdom Metazoa; phylum Arthropoda; class Insecta; order Hymenoptera; family Cynipidae; genus Andricus; species Andricus quercusramuli. The sequence goes on along the minus strand of CAKNXH010000199.1, from coordinate 461,733 downwards.
ATTCTTGAACTCATTGTGACACTGTAGAACTATTTTAGATTTTTTAAAACATCACAGATTTTTATTTGTAATAAAATGTATCAATTTTCCAAAACTAGCCAATTTAGATTTATAAAACTAGAACATTGCGCGCGCTACGCTCGCACTAATTACCCTTTCTTTAGAAAAAAATCGACTAAGTGGAACTACTATGTTACAATTTAACGATTTTTAAAACCTTTTTTAAATGATTTTTCAACTGAAAATTTAAATATTCCATGCTTGGTTGAACATTGCCAACGGCCATACCACGCTGAAAACACCAGTTCCCGTAAGATCACTGAAGTTAAGCAGCGTTGGGCGCGGTTAGTACTTGGATGGGTGACCGTTCGGGGAATACTGCGTGGTGTTGGCCCGTCGTGGGTGTGGTGGACCCACACATTCAACTGTTTGGTTGAAAATTCATGTATTAGATTAAAAATTAATCTTTTTCGGTAGAAAATTAATCTTTTTGGTTCAAAATAAGTTTTTTTTATTGAAAATTAAACTTTTAACTGAAAATTTAACTATATCATGATTGTTTGAACCTTAATTCAACTACTATGTTGAAAATTATAATATTGGATTGAAAATTCATGAATTTTGTTAAAAATTATTTTTTTTTTGTATAAAATTAGTTTTTTTATTGGAAATCAAGTTTTCTCTGGTTGGAAATCAGTGTTTTCATTGGAAATTAATTTTTTTAACTAAAACTTTACCTATTTATTTTATTTCGCTTAAAAACTTATTTCTCTAATTGAAAATTAACCTATTCTGTTTTTTGTTGAAAATTGATTTTTTTCATTCGAAAATATCATTTCGTTCATTGAGAAATTGTATTTTTCGGTAGAAAATTAACCTTTATGGTTGAAAATTCCATTAAAAATTAAAGTATTTGTTTGAAAATTCATGTATTTTGTTGAAAATTATTTTTTTTGTAGAAGGTTAGTTTTCTTATTGAAAATTAATTTTTTTAACTAAAAATGTAACTATTCCATTTCGCAGCAAAAATTTTTTTTGATAGACATTCAACCTTTTTGGTGGAAAATTTATCTGTTTTTGTTGAAAATTCAACTATTTCATCTAAAATTTATTTGTTTAAAAAACGTATTACTGTAATTTATTAAAATTAAACCATTCAATTTTTCGTTAAAAATTATTCTTTTTTGGTAGAAAAACAATCTTTTTGGTTGAAATTTCATTGTTCCGATTGAAAATTAGTTTTTTTTTATCGAAAATTAACTTTTTTAACTCAAAATTAAACTGTTCTATTTTTGGTAGAAAATTTATCTTTTTTGTCTTTTTTTCGGTAAAAATTTAGTTGAAAAGTTAACTATTTGGTTAAAAATTTATTTCATTCGATTGAAAATGCATCATTTTAGTTGAAAGTTTCTTGGGCTAAAAATTTAACAAATTTTGATCAAAATTAGTTTTTTTCGTTAAAAATGAATTTTTTAATAAAAATGTAGCTATTTCATTTCTGCTAAAAAATTGATCTTTTTCAGTTAAAAATTCACTTATATTGTTGTAAACTCGTATTTTTTAGTCAAATATTCAATTATTTTCGTACAAAATTCATATTTTTGGGTCGCAAATTCAAATTTTTTTCAAAAATTCGTCTTTATGACTTAGAAATTCAACATTTTGGAGATTTTTTTTTATTGAAAAATCTTTCTTGGTTAAAAATCCAACTCTTCTGTTGAAAATTCAAATTTTTTGGTATAATTTAACAGTTTTTTCATAAAATAAAAATAAAAATTGTGGAAATGTCAACTATTACACTTTTTGTTGAAAATTCATTTGTTTATCAAAAATTTAGCGGTTTGGTTGAGAATTAAATATTTTGTTGCAGATTCTCTTTATCTTGGTTGGAAATTAATTATTCCAACTGGAATTGTAATAATGAAATGTTAAATTTATAAATCTTAATCAACTGAAATCGATTATTCATTATGTGTGTGAATTTGGCAACATTCCTTCGAGTTCTCCAAACTACCCAATCAGCATTGAGGGAAAGTGACAACAATGCCTTCGATATTTTTCTGACACACCTATTTTTTAGATAAAATTATTTGTATTTTTGGCTCACCCTAATATGTAAAGCAATGTTTCATGTGAATTCGACCAAGCAGGAATGTCGGTAGTGATGAACGTGAGGAGTATTTTCAAGAGAATAAGCTTCAATAACTTTCCTATATTCAGTGGAATTCACATAGAAACAAACGCTCCACGCACACATATTGTTCAAGCGCCAAATAGAACAATGTATTTCGTTGAAATTTAACAAAAGCAATGACTTATAAAAACATCGCGTGCGTCCTAAACTACGACCCAAGACAGATTTATGTGTAAACACCTTCGGTAAACGTAAAACTGAAATTGAAATTTTAAACAAAGCATTGAGAGCATTGAAGGTAACGAGAAAGCAGATGTTTTTGCAAAAAGCGGGGCTACAGAAGCCCTTAACGGACCTGAATTATACGGTAGAGCTCCGTATGCTTCCTCTAAGCATATCATCGAAAAGTTGCTCTTAATTGGAGGAACACGCGAGGTATTGGAAGATGGCTAATGGCTAATACACCCCGATAAGAGGGCTTGAATAGAATAAGATTGAAAGTTTCTGATTCTAACGTAAAAGCCGAGGTAATTCTATTATTTTTAATACCTGATTTTCCCTTTAGGCTTCAATGTACAAACATAGAATAGGTTATCTTAAAAATGTAATCTCCGGCTATTCATATAGCGTCAATGACATCTCTCTCGTATTCCGTAAAGCAGGATAAATTGGAGGTGTATTTAATTCACTGTAATTCCTTCAAGAAATGTTTGCATAAAATTGTTTGAATTATCCATTTTGGAATATAACTTAGGAAGGGTCTATTCAAATGAATTCAAGTTTGCACTTCGGAGAGATCAAGTGATTTGAATTCAAAAAATTTACATTGGATTTATATGTAATGTTCAATTTCAATATAATGAACTGGATTGAGTGTAATATATTTTGTGATACCTAAATTCCAAATATAATTGATGTGTTTTTGAAAAATTAATTATCTTAAATAAATTGAAAATTTGAATTCTATGTAGATGAAATAAATTTTAATATGACATTAATAATTGTACATGTATAGTAATAGTAAATAATTCACTAATTGTGAATAAATTGTATGTAAATTCGAAATGATATTTTTCAAAGTGTATTGACAGGAATAGCAGTTGCTTCTTTCTAATACTGTTTCTGATATAAGAGAACGAAGGGAAAATCAGGTATTCACAGAAATTGCATTTTTCAATCCTATTCTATTCAAGGCTTCTTACCGGGACTCTAAAAAGATTATCAAAGGACCATATTTAGGAAAGTCTGGAAACTTCCAAAGATGGAAAGAAAACATATTAAAATAGTGGTTGAAATGCTCACTGGCCACTGTCGCTTAAAGAAGCACCTGACTAACATGAAGATCGACAACGATCCTCGATGTCGAAAGTGCGGTTTCCGTGAGGAGACAGTACATCATATCCTTTGCGACTGTGATGTGCTTGTAAGCCCCAGAGTGAAGCATTTTGGAAATAAATTCTGTGAACAAGATGATTTTGTTAGACATCCCCTATATGGCAATAAATGCCTATATGGCGGAAGCCGGCCTCATCGCAAGCTTGAAGGCAGATGGATCTTAGATGTTCATCGATTATGTGACTGTCAGGTTACGTAATTGCGCGAATATCTAACACGACTAACATCTCTCTTTTCGACTATATATCTATAGAGTTGACCTGTAAACCCCCTTAATACTTGCAGCTGTTGATTTTTAAAACAACGGACTAGGACGGGGAGAACTCTTTCTATATACGGCAGGATTTGTCATTGCCATACAGAACAGGGTAATCAAGACGAGAAATTACCACAAACACATCCTCCGTATAGCGGCAGTTATTGATAGACGCTGCCTTTGTGGAGATCCCAGTGAGAACATCGAGCACATAATTGATGGTTGTACGATGCTTGCTTTGCAGGAATACACGCGCAGAGATAATGATGTTGCTGGGGTCATTCGCCAACAAATTGCTCTGAACACTGGCTTACATTTAAGCTTCACTACAAATATAATCCAGATAAAGTAGTAGAGAACGAACGCCAACTCCTTTACTGGGACAGGACTATTTTGACTAACCATCCAGTCAGACACAATCATCCAGATGTCCTCTGGTTAGAAAAACGTGCTTAACACGTCAGAATAATGAACCTAGGCGTTCCCGTTAACAAAAAAATTAGGCTTCGATATACTGTTAAGATCCAGAAATATTCGGAGCTGAATCAGGAGATCCTGACCGTGTGAAGGGTGAACAAAATCGCTATTCACCCTGTCTTGATCTCCGCTACTGGGAACGTTCTTGTGAGGTACGTACAAATCTTCGAAGAGCTGAAAACACGAAATTCGCTATATCTAATTCAGAAGGCAGTATTGCTGAACATGTGTCTTCTGTAGCCATGGTGCGTACACGGCAGATGACTGTTATAATCGCATTTTTAAATTTGATCTTTTTTTGTATATGTGTATGTCCGTGTGCGTGCCTTCAAAGAAAGACTATAGCAACTACATCATCGCGTGATGATCAGAATGTTCAAATCATAGGTGGAAATACCATTCAACATCTTGGCAATGGAGAAATATACGCATATCTTGGAATATCGCAAGCGAAAACCCAAAATGTGCGTATGTTAAAAACGGCCCTTGAAAAAAGGTATCGCCCAATTCTCAGAAAAATTTGGGCATCCGAATTATCTGGAAAAATTAAGATGTAGGCTACCTAAATGCTAGCCGTTCTTATATTGCTCTACATGTTCGGTGCAGTAAAATGGAATCTCTATGAGTTGAAGCAACTTGACCGAAGCACGCGCAATATTATGACAATCCATCGAAGTCATCATCCTAGGTCTTCCGTACCTTGAATATACCTCCCTCAAGATAAAGGTTGAAGAAGTTTGCTGAGCTTGGAGTGTCTTCATCGAAGAACAGTTGTGGCTGCAGCCTGCTCAGTTCTAAACAGCACAGATTATTATCTTATGTGACTCGTACATCAACATGAAGTCGTTAGTGCTGCGGATTTCTAAATCTCCAATGTCTTCATAACTCCTAAAAATAGTCAAGAAACACGACATGATTGTCACGGGAGCATTCCTTCACACAGCCACGGAGCAGGTGGCTGAAACCCTTAGCCTGAATTTTAACATTAAATGTGAGTAAAGTACATCACTCCATCTAGATGTTTCACTCTCAGAAGCCGAAGTAATGAAAGCAGAGGTTGAAAAATTCCGCCAACAGCTACTCGACAAGAAAATGCACGGAAATATTCACAGCCATGTAGAAAAACAGCCCTTGTCGAAGGAGCAAACTTTTGCTTTCCTGAGATCATGAGGGTTTGGTCGCGACCCTGCCCTGCCGAATGCTTCAAGGGAGATTGTGTCAATGGTCCAAAACGAAAAGTGCGAAATTTTCTAGAACTACGATTTTCGGACAGCAGTCTCCGTTACACACTCGAGGCCTGACATCGTTCTCCAAGACTTCGAGAAACGAACTGTATTCGTGATTGAATTCTCGGCTCCGTCTGAATACAACTTCACTGCCAAGGAGAAAGAAAAGGAGGAGAGGTATCAAGACCTTGAAAGAGAGCTGCAACGACTGTACCCAAAATATTCGGCACGAGTAATTGTCCTTGTGATAGGTGCTCTCGGAAGTGCGAAACTATCACTGGTTCGTCACCTTAAAGCCATACCCACGTGCCAAAAATATACCAAAATACTTGCGATATGGATGCAGAAAGCTGTCGTCCTTAGGTCGCTTCGTGTCCTCAAGACACACGAGGGTTTCGCCGGCCTGTCGTTTTGATTTCATCATGCCCTGTTGTCACCCAACTCACGGTCGTGAGACGTGGTCGATTAGTTCCCTACTTTCAACCTATGACTCCGACTTTAGTAGGCATTGGAAGTAGTAAAGCTGGTTGTGAATGAGCAGCGATTTAAATAAATTTAGACTCTACTTTGACGCTAAAAATTGCCGAAAATTCCCTTTTGTCTAAGTTTAGCGTCAAAATAGGGTCTTCTTCAAAATAACTGCATTGACGAGCATAATAAGGAAGAAGTAAATAAAATTGGGCGACGTATTGCATAAAGATAGAAATAACTTTATTATAGATTTTCACATAATTAGATTGATTTTATTCTCTAAAATAATCGGATAATAATGGGTACAATAATAATAATAATAATGGGTAATAATGGGTGGTGGAAAACGAGGCTTCCCAATATGTGAAATTAGGCATACTATTCTCATCAGATCTCTTGATGATATTACAAAACTGAGACCGTGACTGAAGATATATACCGGGAGAGTCAAGTGTATAATATTAGACAACTTGAGCCTGAGAGAAAATTATAATAACTTTACAGTAAATCTGAAGATATCATTTTTTATGTATAGAGACATAGAGAAACAAAAGACTGTTACAGTAGAGGATTATTTTGTTGCAAATCAAATTGTTGAAGATTTATTGTACTGATAATAGTGTCCATGGTAATTGATGGTAATCTTCAAGTTTCATAGGAAATGCGAGCACCAGCATATATGTCTTTGATGAGAATAAGGTAAAAGTGATTTATGCGTACGGATGCATGAAGTGTCTTCTATGGTTTATTTCTTCTGAAGCTGTTGGATTAAGTATGAGGAACAATTAAGGGCATAGGACCACCGACACCCATTAGCCGGCGAAATGCATTATCCGATCTCATTGTTGTATCTAATGATTCAACGTATCCAACCTCATTGCCCCACATATCGTATAATGGAGCAATCAAAAGTTGATTTTTGGGTGTCTTGTACACCCATCCAATGATTATATTACCCCTCCTTACCAAAGTTATACGTTCATTGAAATCCTTATATGTTTCGTCAACTTTCCTCTGTAACATACTTAATTCTAATGCAGGGTCTAGTGGATATTGTAATGTTGTGATGGGAGGAAGTTCGTGTTTTATTCCTGGACCCATGAGGGTGCCAACCGGAAGTTTTTGTCTTTCGGTTTGTCGTCCTACGGGTTGACGTACTCCGGGTTGTAGTCCTCCAGATTGTCGTCCTCCGGGTTGACGTCCTCCATAGTCTCGTCCTACGGGTTTTAGCCCTCCGGGTTCTAAACCTCCGAATTGATGTCCTCCAGGTTTTTGTCCTGCAGACTGAAATCCTCCGGGTTGTCGTCCTGCAGGTTGTAGTCCTCCAGGTTGTCGTCCTCTGGAGTTTCTTCCTACAGGTTGTAGTTCTCTGGGTAGTCGTGCTTCAGGTTGTCGTCCTTCGGAGTTTGTTCCTGCAGATTTTTGTCCTCCGGGTTGTCGGCCTATGGGTTGTATTCCTCTGAGTTGACGTCCTTCGGATTGTCGTCCTATGGATTTTCGTACCTCTAATTGTCGTCCCACGGGTTCTAGTTCT
>CAKNXH010000199.1:414536-445070 GCA_932178445.1 Andricus quercusramuli | reverse complement strand
TCTGTAAATTAGGAATTAAATATGTAACAGTTATTATTCCATAAGCATTTTTTCTTTAATCTCGTTGGATCCTATTAGGATCCTAATAGTTTCCGACGTCGGAAACGATCCCAATACTCGACGACGTTTCCTACGTCGTTTCCGACATCGGAAACTATCAGGATCCGACGTAGGATCCGACGTCGGGTTTTTCAGTAGGGACTCCTACTCCCCTAATAGCACGGAACGTTCCAGGAACGTTCCAGGAAGGTGTAAAATGTCCGCCGCTTGGAAACGTTCCACGAACGTTCCACTGGAACGTTTCAAACATAAATTAACGTTTTTGTTATTATTATCAATAAAAAACGCGTAAAACATAAGTGATAGGTCAAAATCAATGTCAATTTATGATACGGATATCATATTATAGTGTAGTATATGTGGTACTCAAAACCCAAAAATGACATACATTCTTACCTATTTCTTCCGGTTTACGAGATAATTGTTATTAAAAACAACAATAATGGAAGGTTCCCCTCAGGTACCAGTGGAGCGTTCCCGGAACGTTCCACTGGAACGTTCCCAAGGGCGGACATTTTACACGTTGTGGGAACGTTCCTGGAACGTTCCAGTGGAATGTTCCGAAGGTACCCGCGGAACGTTCCGTGCTATTAGGGTCTGTTAAAAATATTATCCTGCCATTTATTCTTTGCATTGCGCTCCAAAATCATCCATAAGCATTCCTTAATTCTAAAATAATAATCTGCATATAGTCGAAAGTCTAATGTCATTTCTCATTATCCACGTATCGCCAGTCAACTGCATTACAAAATTTTAACTTCTTGTCTCCGTTCTGTCCATTGGCTTTCCTACTACTTCTTGACTGTACATCTTTCCTACTTCTTAACATAATACGTCTTTCTAAACTTCTTTACAATACATCTTTCCAACTTCTTTGCTACTTGAAAACTACGTCTTTTTGAACTTCTTTACTGTTTTTTCTACATCTTTGCAATTTACATCTTTTGAATTGCGTTAATTGGACTTTACAGCTTTCCTCGTCAGTACGTCATATCAGTAAGTAATTTCCGTCATCAAAATGATTCTGTACGTCTGTTTTTTCGTCTTTACCGAAAATCTTCCACACTTACGTAAAAATACAAATGAACTCAACTCTTATAACTTCTTGACCAACTACATCTTAACTAATTATAAGTTTTGATAAATAACAACCTAATATCCTATCTTCGCAAGCATTTTCTAAAAATCTTTGCATCAATATCTCAAATTCTCTAAAATTATCAGTAAAATCTAAAAAAACGTTTGAACCAAAAAACTTAATCAAGATTTCTAAAATTTTCTTCTTGCACTCGTAGTCACTTATAGCTTCGTTTAGCTTCGTTGAACTCAACGTAATCTTTGATTTCAATATCTCATCTCAAAAAATAAAAAACCCTTAATACTAACTCATGTTATATCTCAGAAAATACTTGTTTAAAATTTTCATTTTTTATAAACTTTACGCAAACTTTACCAAATCGCTGCACTGCTAATTCGTTAATTCTCATAGTCATCTGCCTTCTGAATACTTGACATCTTTCCGGGACACTGAATAGCAATATGCCCGAAGTTATGGCATTTGCAGCACCTTGAATCCTTGCTTCAGTGTTAGCAATCACGTGACACGTGACTTTTGCTGCCACAGTTGTAGCATCGTCTCTGGTGCTTCTCCGTCTTTGCCGTCGTTGCCACCGCCGTAGTCGCTGCATCTTGGGATGAAGTCTTCTCCACCTTCGTCTGTTTCTGTTTTATGAGCTGATAGTCCTCCAATGATTTTTTAAACTCATGTATTGTCCATTTGCCGTAAAGCATCGCCTTGTTACTTTCCGGCACGTTGATACCCGAGGGGTGATTCACTCTGGAATCAGACGAAGCTGAGTTCAGTGATTTCACCTGATTTCCACTTATTTCCACTTCTGAATTCAGTGAGCTCATTTTTGAACTCAGCGAGGCACTCATCATGCGTCTCCCTTCTATGCATGGGAAAGAAGGTGACTCATGGGTTGCCATGGCGACGTATTTTCCTGACTGCTCAGTGAGTGTGAGTGACTTCAGTTTTGAACTCGCCTCGGAACTCACTGAGTTCACTCCTCAATTCGTTTACTTCACTCTTGAATTCTGATTGAGTAGCCCCTCATTGATACCAGCAATCACGTACTGAATTACTGATCTCTGGCTCAAATTTCCAGAGCTTCCTAGGCTTCTCATTTGCAGCAAATATTCCCTAAAGGATTCGCCAGGTAGCTTCCTCCTTCTTTGCATCGCTTTCTGTATGTCGCATCCGTCCATTTGCGAGCTAAACTCTTCCTTCAGAGCATTCCAAGTAATGATGGTCCTTTGTCTCCACCCAGGTGAAAAATTCGGTCGGATGCCAGAGCTTGACCAACGGATGAAAGTCGGCCCTGCTTTGGTAAACGATCTGCAGTAACCAGAGTTGGGCCGACTAAGGGGTTTTTAAGCTGCCATTGTCCCACCGACGATGGCAACTAAAATCGGCAGCGGGCGAAAAGCCGACTGTCGGCCCAATTCTGGTCCAACTTTGGGCCGACCATCGGATGAACTGTGCAGATTGGTCGGTACGACCGCAAGAATGCGGTCAGTCTGAATCTGGATACAGCAGTCGGTTAGCCACAAGTCATCATGATGCACCCGACGGTCGATCAAACCTCGGCCCAAATATCGGCCGGCCGTCGGATATACTAGGGTTCAGTATTTCAAAACGATCAAAATTTGGGTACGAATAACTGGGTTTTTGTGAAAACATACTCATATGAAAATTGTGAATATTCCGAAAAATTTACATTTGATGTTATTCTTAATCGTTTTAAAATAGTCTGGAACACTTAAAAAGCAAAACGTTACACGTAAGCTTTAAAAAATTCTTATTAACAAAATGGTGCAGTACGCGATAAAACTTCTATGTTTCGTCGATGCAAATTTTAAATGCTCATTGAAAATTACATTTTATGTCATTATCAAAAATTGTAAAATGGCCTAAACCGAGAAAAAACAAAATATTACACGAAGAAAAATTAGTCAAAGTAGGCGCCAAAAAGAGAAAAATTCAAAAAAAAAATCTGTTTGAAAAAAGGTTTAATAAAATGTTTGAAAAAAAAATTGTTTAAAAAAAATGTTGATGAGAAATTTTTGAGAAAAAATTTTTAGCAAAAAAAACGGTTTGAAATAAAGTTGAAAAAAAAATTTGTTGACAAAAAATTGAAACAAAAATTTTGAAAAAAAAAATGTGTTGAAAAGTCGTTGAAAAAAAATTTAAGGGTTTCAGCCCGGGGCTACGAAACCCTAAAAATTGTAATCTGTTAAAATTATTTATTTATAAATTATTTTACTCATATTCCCGTTAACAGTCAATTTATTTTACGTCTACATGATGTCGCATAATAATAAATAAATTAATGAGAAAAAAAGAGTTGAAAAATTGTTTTCTTTTTCAACTGCTTTTAGCTGTGGCTTATGAGATGTAGGTTCGAAACCCTGTAGAGTAAGGAATTTTATTTGTAATATAATGTTCAAAAATTTAATATATGTATTAATTCTAAGCAGGACCATTAATATTTATAGTCAAAATACTCGCAATCATTATTTCTTTTTTGAATACCTATTTTGTGTATTTTCAGCTGGGTAAGAACCTTGAAAAATCAAAGTTGCCCCACATTGTTGTCCAAGGTCGGGCCGACATCATCTTGATAGATGGGCCATATATGGGACCAAATGTCGGGCCGACGACTTTGAGAAGCCAAAGACGGTTGACCGTCATCATTTACCTGCTTGACCCGACCAGTGGCGCACAAAGTTGAACCGACCGTCCCACGGTTGGCCCGACAGAGGGCCAACGGTTGACTCGCACCTGGGCAGCCATAATTTTGCCAATCCAGTGAGGGACATCTTGGCGCCAACCAGTGTCTGCAAATCACTTCACGAGTCGAGGGGTACATAACTTCAAAATTGGGTGCACACCAATTTCATGATTGCAATGTGAAATTCCACAGTGATTACAGTGATTGCAAGGTGAAAATAGAGTGATTGCAATGAAATTTGTACACCGATTGCAGGAGTTGTGTACCCCTCGCCACGAGTACATTTCCTTGCACTCGGCGATGTGAGTGATCCACTGATTCACCGTAAAGACTGGATTCTTACCATCGAATTTATTGATGGTGCCTTCCACATCTCTCAGCTGAACCCCGCTTTCACGTGGTCCTGGCATCGAAGCTCTGGATGCCCTCAGTTGCTCCTGCAGCTGAGCTATATGGACTTCCAAATCTTGCACGCGCGACATTCTGTGCTGATGACCGTCGCATCCTCTTCGTTGCAACTTTCCCCTCTTTCGTCGTTGCTTCCCTCTCTATCGTCGTTGCTTTCTTCTTCTCCGTTTCCCTCTTTCACTGCTGTGAAAAGCGAAGGATCTGGGGTGGGTAGAGAGTTTCCAATGCCTCACAGGCCGCTCTCTCCCTCTCGGCCTTTTCCTTGCGTTCCTTCCCCCGTCGCACAGTGGACCTATTTTGAAATTCTGTCTCAAAATTGTAGAACTTTAGATCGGAATGACCTAGAGGGATATTTTTTTATTTTTCAATTAAAGAAAAAACCTTTCCGAATATAGAAAAATTATAGTGGAAGTCGTAAAAAAAACTCTGACCTTGAAAATCTATGTTGAAAATGGAATTTTTGGCCGAAAAAATCGTTTATATTTTATTTTTTTAGAGGAGTAAAAACGGCAAAATGCTCATGCACTAACCACATTCGAACTTTGGGGACCACGAGCCCAATATATGCATAACACGCATATATATTTAAAATATATACACGTGAGATGCACACATGGGCGCGCAGCCCACAAGGAACGAAGGTGAGTGTAGGACTCACCAAACGGCACCTACCCACTAAACCTCAACTCCTTTTTCCGCCAACCCAGGACTCCGGAACCGCTTATCACATTACTTCAGAGTCCCAGGCCAAAGGCCATTAAGCCGTGTTTCGGCTTCCACTTTTACCTGCCAGCTTGGCATTCTTCAAACCATCAGCCGACCAAGATGCACGCATCGTCCTCAGCGGTGTGGTGGTACCACAACCCGGGCTCGTCGGCTTTCGGCATCCTGGCTGGGCGATATTCTTTAGCTTGGTCGTCCTTGAGGTTTCCTCGATGAGGCTGCCTCTCGGAACGACCAACACCTCATAGTCCCGGGCAGATGGTCCGTCCGGGATTTCTCTCCTTTAGCGGCGCCGAGGTAGCACTGCGGCGCACTTTCGCACGCCGCGGCCCTATGGCCCTCTTTGCCGCACCTCCAGCAGGCCTGGGTCTGGTCCGAACCCTTGCATCCCGCCGCCATATGGCCAATGCCCAGGCAGCGGTAACACCTTGTAGACTCTGTCTTCCTTCGCACACGACAGGACACACACCCCACTTCGAGGTGTCCCGTGCGGAGAAGTCTCTTCGCCAGGTCCTCCTTCATTTCGACAAAGGCCCTCAGATTATCTCTGAAGGCCTTCCTCGTCATGCTAACCTTTAACTTTCCCGTTGCTGCTTTGCCGAAAAGCTTTCGGACCGCAGCCTCCACATCTTCTGCATCCGTAATAAGGTCGAGGTCCAGGACCTCAACTTCGATGCGGGGAACGAGATCGCGTACGTTCCCCCTACTCCCTATTGCTTCCTTAATGGCCGCGGACAGCTTAGGCAATGGTATTGCGGGTCCTCAGTTTCTTCTTCTTCTACCTGACAGCATTTGTCTCCACGGGACTCATTGAAGGCTCCCTTCCGCGCTTCCCAAGATGGGTAGTGGGAGCCTCCACGGCTTCTTCATTTTGAGTACCGCTCTGGCTCAAATGTTCTCTCGTCTTTTTGCCCTTGTGTAGGTACTTTTTCACTACCTCCTTTGCCGAGTATGTTATCACGTCTTGGTAACATGCATCCATCCACCGCAGGGATCTTTCCAACTCCCCCATCACATTCTCTGCCTTTTCCAGACCGTCCCTAATGGGCATAAACATATTTCGTTTTGAGTTGCAGAATTTCTGCATCTCCTCCAGCACATCCTTGAGGTCTTGAATGTTTCTTCGACCCTCCTCTGTATACTTGAACGCATTCATTATATCGTGTCTGGCAGGAGTCCATTGACTCCTGTCACACTCCTCCACAACGTCTAATTCTCCTTCTATCTCGTCACACACACTTCTATTCAAATTTGATACTTTCTCCATTAAAATTCCCATGAGTAGCTAGGGAAATAAAGGTCCACCCCCGCAGAGCCCCGCATGCGGGGGTAAGATCTGTGTACTCTAGAAGGCAACCTGGTATCCTAGAGACACCGTTTGCAACACCACACCCCTGGTGCCATGCAGCCATCGGCACGGTGGATTAACGCCTTGGCTTGGAGGTTTTTCCTTCGGGACCATCCCTGGACATTACCTGCGACTGCTTATCGAGTAGTGTAACCGTATTCAGCAGAAACCCTCGGTACAGGGCCGCAACAGGAAGAGGTCATGGTTTTTTCTCGGTGTGTCCTTCACCCAGTCTGTTTGGTCCGCGGGGCCTATTTTCTTTCAGCCTTACCCTTTGTTTCCAGCGAGCATTCCCCTATCCGCCACCCGGCGACGCGCCACGTATAGGTTACAGACTCTGACCTTGAAAATCTATGTTGAAGATGGAATTTTTGGCCAAAAAAATCGTTTATTGAATACCAAAAACGCTTAGATTCTACATGTTATGTGCTATACATGTTTTTATATAGATTTTTGCATGCCCAATCAGAATCTGGCATGTAAATCGTTGTAAGACAAAATCCAAAATGGTGGAACCAATATGGCATACTCAAATTGTAAAACGAAACCGATTTGACTAAAATTTGCTACAAGATGGTTTTTCAGGTCGCTAATTTCAAATGCAGGGTCAAAATTCAAAAATTCAAAATGGCGGATCCAATATGGCGGACCAACATTGTAAAAGGGAACCGATTTGACTAAAGAATGCTACTCGGGGTTTTTCTCGGGTCACTGATTTCAAATGCAGGGTCAAAATTCAAAATGGCGGATCCAATATGGTGGAAGAAAATTGTAAAAAAAACCGATTTGACCCCGTTTTAGAGTTATGCGCCTTAGAAGTCCCCGATTTTCGAGGAATCTGCGATTACACAGTCCACACTAACCTACGAAAAAAAAGTAGTGTTGAAGGTCCGAACGACAAGACCATAGTATCTATATGTTTTGAGGTCGCTGAATCCAAATTCGGCGTCCGTCAAGGTCGAGGTGTACGCGGATGTTCCTGGCGGGCGCGCTCGTATATATAATTAAAAAAAAAAGTTAAACAACCACCGCAGGGTACCACTAAGAGCAACTGCCATCTAAAAAGAAAATGTCAATAGCCCCCAGTAGAACCGCGGTAAATGTACACAACCGTCGGAAATTGTGACAAAAAGAGTTGGAAAGCTCATGAAATTTCACGTCTATTGATACCCAACAAATATTTTTATTTCAAATTATGGTGAATGAAAAAAAATATTTATTGTTATTTGTGATTGTTAACAATCATTTGAATCTAATATTATCTCCATATTAAAGAATAGGACAATGTCCACTTAGGCGCCACCTCTGTGCCTGGCCTATTCGGTCCTGCCTCAACGAAGGAGGCGAGTAGAAGACCAGCCGAGAACCGTGATCGTCGATTAAAATTGAGCTCAGATACGATTGAATATTTTTAATCATATCTCGGGCACCCATGAAGATTTTTTAAGTTTTCTTGGTTTAAAATAAAGATAAGATTTCACGCTCGATGTCGCATAATTTTCAGGTTTTTGAAAAAATTTTCCTAGGTCGTGCAAAAAGTTGAATTTGAGGTAGAAAATTTGAGAAAATCTTGATTTTTTTTTTGAACTTCTCAAGTGCTGTACTATTTTCCAAAGGTCAAAAAAATATTTGTTGGGTACCAATAAACGTGGAATTTCATGAACTTTCCAACTGTTTTTTTAAAAAATGCCCTATCTCTTTTTTTCGCCGAAATATCATTGGCTCACTTCATAGAAAACTAATTCTGTAGATTTGACCTCAGATTGACCTCCATTGTGACCTGATGGGTATGAACTGACACCGAATTTGGATTCAGCGACCCCAGGAACGTATAAACAGATAGGTTTTGCAGAGTATAAAGCTGATATTGTAGATTTGACCTTGGACTGACCTTGACATGGACCTCATTTGGTCAAACGGATTCCGGATTTGGATTCAGTGACCCCAAAAACATATAGATACTATGGTCTTGTCATTCGGACCTTCCGCACTACTTTTTTTTCGTAGGGCAGTGTGGGTTGTGTAATCGCAGATTCCTCGAAAATCGGGGACTTCTAAGGCCCATAACTCAAAATCTAATCATATGATCGAATTGGGCCCATAGAGAATTTTGTTCAGCACGCCGAGAATATCACTTTCTGAAAGTTTTAGCCAATTTGATGGACTGATTCTTTCCATTGCTTTTGTGCGGGGTCCTTTGCTGCAATAGGGTTTTTCGGGTCGCTGATTTCAAATCCGGGTCAAAATTAAAAAATTCAAAATGGCGGATCCAATATGGTGGACCAAAACTATAGAACAAAATTTATTCGACTTAAAATAGCCTATCGGAGGGTTTGCAGGTGGCTGACTTGAAATCCAAAGTCAAAATTCCAGAATTAAAAAAAGCCGTCAAATCTGGTTTTTTCGCACAATTATGGTCCACTATTTTGAATTTTTCAATTTTGACCCCCAAATTGAAATTAGTGCCCCGTAACACCCCCTTGTAAAAAATTTTAGTCACACCGGTTTCCTTTCACAATTTTGGTCCGCCATATTGGATTCGCGATTTGGAATTTTCAAATTTTGACCTTGGATTTGTAATCAGCGACCTGAAAAACTACCTTGTAGCAAATTTGTAGCGGAAAAAAGGGCCGCTTAGGTACAAAATGCCAGGGCCGCATTGATGTCCCTGTCCGTCCCTGGATTTACATGTCAGATTCGGATTGGGCATGCAAAAATCTATAATTTTTCTACATTCGGAAAGGATTTTTCTTCAATTTAAAAAAAAATATCCCTCTAGGTCATTCCGATCCAAAGATCTACGATTTTGAGACAGAATTTCAAAAAAGGTC
Source organism: Andricus quercusramuli (assembly GCA_932178445.1). Classification (NCBI taxonomy): domain Eukaryota; kingdom Metazoa; phylum Arthropoda; class Insecta; order Hymenoptera; family Cynipidae; genus Andricus; species Andricus quercusramuli. Next base: position 435,906 of record CAKNXH010000199.1, on the reverse strand, counting down.
CACTGTGCGTCTTTCTTTGTTGGTTTTTGCGATTAGGATTCTTTGATTTAATAGCTGAATTTCGCGTAACCACCATACCACTTTACTTCGTCTTTGCTCCACGTCGTTCGTCGTCGTCATCGTCGTATTCGTCGTTGCTTTTAGCGTCGTTGTGGTTGTTGGCGTCGTTGCACCTAATTCAGCATTCATCACAACAAAAATTCTTAAAGTCACTGTAACTCACTTGAAACTATTATGCTATATTATTTTGACCATAGGAATGGATTGGTGCATAAACATTACGAAAATTCGAAACTTGATATTTAATGGACCACCCTAGTGAACCGTGCTGCTCAGTTGTTTGAATGCACAATTGATTTAGCGCGTCCTATGTTCATAAAGTTCAAAAAGTTTAGAAAGTTCGTGAAAATATATAAAGTTCGGGTAAAGTCAATAAAAGTTAGAGATGCCTTAAAATACATTTATTATAAAAGACATCTAAAAGTAAAATAATAAAAAGGTAAATATTCAAAGTTGGACTTGTAAACATTTATAATTAAAGAATAACAGAGTAACAATAAATTTCGTTCGGTTCGATTCGCAACTCTGAGCCAACTGAGCCTTTCGCAGGGGTTGCAGGTACAAGCTTTTGAAAATTGCAACACTGTATTTCGAAGATTGAATTTTGACAGACATTGAAATTTGAAAACTGGCAATGCCGCTGCATGATGGTCAAGAGACAGATTAAAATTTTGAGAAACTTAAGGAGCTGCACTGAGGCTATTTTGAAGGCGGTTGCCTAGGAGGGTTCACTGAAAACCAATTAGGCCTTCGTGCAAACTTGTTCCTTCTTGAATTTCTATTACCTATATTTGAAAGGAACATTTTATGGTTTTGGGAAAAACCCACTTCAAATTTTGAAACCTGGTTGAAGGCTAAAACCTGAACGACGGAAGTATTTCAGTTATTCAGAAAATAGAAATATAATTTCAAAATATTCAGGCATTTATACAACGTCGGAACATACCGCCCACTTTGAAAGAGTATCTTCCAACCGCAATGAATATAATAATACTTGAGGTACAGTTTTCAATAATTGATGGTAAAAATAGTAATTCGCTGAAATTAATAATGTCAGAATATAAATTAAAATTACTTTCGAGGATTAATACTTACTGTCTATACCTAACACTAATATAATAATTGGATTGTCGATATTGACAAGAGACGAGAAATACAATTATTCCTACTCAGGGAGCTTAATTAGTTCAGTATCTATCGGTAGGATACAGATTTTTGATATCGGACGCTTGATGATGTTTGAACCGGCAACCTTTATGGAAACGACTCTGATCACTTCATCATTTCCTGGATGCAGTTTGTCGATGCGACCCATTTTCCACTTTTGAGGTGGCAAATTATCGTCTCGAATGATAACCATTGCCCCTGGTTCAATGTGAGTGGCACTTGGATGTGCCCCTTTGTGACGCTGTTGTAGTTGACTCAGGTAATTCCTTTTGCCACCGCTGCCAAAAGTGCTGTAACATAAACTGAATATGCTGGTAGCGATTGAGTCGGTTTTGAGGAATCTCTCGCAAATCGTGCTGTGGTATTGCCGCTAATGAGTCTCCAATAAGGAAGTGACCAGGAGTTAACGGGATTATATCATTAGGATCATTGGAAATTGGTGATAAGGAACGCGAATTCAGACATGCCTCGACCTGTGTCAATAAGGTGTACAATTCTTCGAATGTAAGTCGTGTTTCCCCTATTACAATTTTTAAGTGTTTTTTCGCGGACTTCACTGCGCTTTCCCAAAGGCCACCAAAATTTGGGGCGTTGGGAGGTATCATATGCCAAGTAATCTGTTCATTTGCTAAAAAAATCCGTGACAGCCTCTTGAAATTCGCGATTTCGCAATAGTTGACCTAATTCTTTCAATTCATTGCGAGCTCCCACAAAATTAGTTCCATTGTCGGAGTGGATATTTGTACACTTTCCTCGGCGAGAAACGAAGCGATAGAGACAATTAAAAAACGCGTGATTTTTTGACGACAAAAAATGGACCAGCATAATCGATTCCACACGTAAGAAATGGCCTATTCGGTGTAGCACGATCAGATAGCAAGTTACCCATAATATATTCTGGACTTATTGGCTGTGCCCTGAAGCACTTCACACATTTTTTTATAATCTTTTTCACAGTGGTTTTACATGATAAAGGCCAGTATCGTGTCCTTAAAGATGACATTACAGCTTGGCATCCCGCGTGCAATAATTTAATGTGTTCGTGAGCAATTATAAGTAGAGTAAGCGGATTACCTGGCGCTAATATGACAGGATGTTTTTGTTCGAAGGCTATGGGCGCATTAATCAGGCGACCGCCCACTCTGAGCAATCCAGCTGGGTCAATGAATGGATTCAACGTAGACAGCTTGCTTTTGCTTGAAACCTGCTTAGACTCGGTAATTTCTTTAAGTTCACATGTAAAATCTTGTGCCTGAGCAAGTTTCAAGAGACAATTCATTGCCCTTGATCGTTCCGTCGCACTCGGACAATCTACAATCATAGGACATCCTACTTTCTTATCGATAAGAAGTCGACGTTTCACATTCTTTTTTAAACGTTCAATAAACCGCAAACAATACGCAGTAATTCTAACAAGTTTGTTGAGCGATGAATAGCGCTCAAGTAAATTGAAATCATTCGTCGACGTTACAATAAAAACATGCTCGCATTTTCGTTCTTCAAGTACAGGCTCAGCGTCGACATGATCAGCCTTTTGAAGAAAGGACCAGTTTTCCGTGGGCAAAGATAACCAGTCGGGTCCTTGCCACCAAAGATTGTGATCTCGTAGCTTTTCTGGGTCAGTTCCACGAGATATAAGATCTGCTGGATTCTCTTCAGAAATGACATGGTTCCAATTATTGCCCGTAAGTTCTTGGATCTCACTCGTACGATTAGCGACGAATGTTTTCCAGCGGTTGGGCGGCGATTTAATCCAACACAGGGTAATTGTCGAATCAGACCAAAAATATTTTTCTTCAAATTTAAGGTCCAGTGCGGAAGTTACTGTCTCCGTTAGTTGCGAGAGAAGTAATGCAGCCTGGAGCTCAAGACGAGGCACCGAGATTTTTTTTAGTGGTGCTACTTTCGATTTTGCACATAATAATCTGATGGTAATCTGACCTGATTCATGAATTGACCTGATATAAATACATGCCCCATAAGCGGCTTCTGAAGCATCACAAAATCCGTGTAATTCAATAGAAACAGCATTTTCGCATAAAACAAACCTAGGTACAGAAATCTCGTTCAATGCGCTGAGCTTACTTAATTCCCATAATTTTTGAAGAATAATCTTCGCACGTATAATAACTGGACCTACCAGGCCGAAAGGATCGAAGATTTTTGAGGTTGTGGATAAAATACTTCGTTTCGTTATTTTTTGTTGTTCATGTTCCCTAACCAAATATTGAAGCTCGTCTGCTTCCGGTTTCCCGCAGTTCATTAGAGGCCCATTTCCGAAGTTCCATTCCTGAGGCTGCAAGGAGTTTCGCTATTTCGTCCTTCAACATTTGTGCTTCCTCCACAGTAGAAGTTCCAGTGAGGAGGTCATCTACATAGAAATCGCGCATGATGACTTCACTGGCCGCAGGATAACTCTCCTTGTTCTCCTTTCCAATTTGTCGCAAGGCTCGCGTGGCTAAGTACGGAGCCGACGCGGTCCCATATGTGACAGTTGTAAGGCGATAGTGACGAATAAGAAGAGATGGGTCTGCTCTCCACAGAATTCTCTGAAGGTCCTGTTGATTTTCATTAATTTTGATTTGACGATACATCTGTGCAATATCAGCAGATATAATAATGGGATGTTGACGAAAACGCAGTACAATGGAAATCAGGTCATTTTGGACGACGGGACCAACTCGCTGGACTTGATTCGTAGAGAGTCCAGAAGAAGTTGGGAATGATCCGTTGGAGACACCTCGTACCTTCGTCGTCGTACTTCCTTCCTTCAAGACAGCGTGATGAGGTAAATAATTCACCACCTTGTCAGTTTTTATTTCATTATCTGGAATCAGAATCATGTGTCCTTGATTTTTGTAATCTTCCATAAATTCCGAGTATGCCTTGTTTAATTCGGGCTGCTTGCTTAATTTTCTTTCCAAAGCGAGGAGACATTTGTGTCCCCTGGTGTAGGACTCACCGAGGTCATTAACCTCATTCTTGAATGGAATAGTAACGATGAATCTTCCATCCTTATCTCGTTCAGCTGTCGAAAGAAAGTGCGACAGAGAGGACATACTTTTTTAGTCGCCGCGTGAGAAGTGAGTCGCTGAGCAAACTTCGAATTTCCCGGTTTTGTACATGGTTTCTTTGGATTATTTATATTATCTGATTCTGGCTTTTCTGTAGCAACACGATGCAAATATTTACAATGATTCTCCAGAAACATAATCATATCTTTAACCGTTATTTTTTTTAAATCAAATTGCTATTCTCACGCTTCGAAAGTAACCGTTTCTCCTATTCTCTTTTTGTCGTGAAATCTAATTTTGTGGTTAGCAAGTGAATAATTAACGTATCCCAACCCCCAATTTCTTCTCCTAAAGATTTTAATGCGTGTAAGTGATTGTTCGCATCATCAATTAGCTGTCTCAGAGCACTGAAAGTGACCTTTGTTATCACAGGTAAATCAAAAAGTGCTTTAACATGAAAATGTACAAGTGATCTGGAATCTTCATATCGATCCAAAAGACCTTGCCATGCAAGAGTATAGTTTGCGTCTGAGACACCTAATGATTGAATCACACGAGCAGCATCTCCTGTTAGCGCAGAATTTAAATAATGAAATTTTTGGATACTTGAAAGTCCTGATTGATCATGTACCATTGTCTTATATGAATCTCGAAATTTAACCCACTCCTTATATGAACCGTCAAAGGTTGGCAATTTAAGACTGGGAAGATTAGAAATCAATGCATTTGCTGACAGGAGATTCGCTAGTTCAGTAATAGATGAGGGTTGATATTGTTGTTCGTGAGATGGAATAGTTACCCGGCTAGAAGCCGAGGCTGTCAAGTTACTGAAGCGAGTTTGTTCAATAAATTCTGTAACACATGAGACTATTTCAAAATAAGCATTTTCAAATTCGGAACGCTCTCGATTTTCTAGGTGCTCGTTTTCGGGCAGAGTTAACATTTCAATCTCTCTTTGATTTTTGTCAAATTCATCATACACTGGTTCAAATCTAGCTAGCTGAATAGCCTAAGTACCAAGTCCCGACGCTTTATCATACGCCTCGAATTGATTTTTAAATCTAGTTAGCTTAGCCTTAAGTGGCGTTCGTTTTTTCTTCCACGCATCTAAAGACATTTTCGCTGTATTATATTTGAATGCAGGTCGAAACAAGAGGAAATATCAAGGTTAGGAATAGAGATTTGGAGACTCACCGACCGAAGAGATGACCTTCAGCTTCCCCGTGATACTCGTAGTCCTTGTTGTCCAGGAGCTCAAACCACACAGTAAAATTTATATCCATAAAGTTCAGTTGGAATGTTCTCTTCGCATTTATTGCAAAAAAGTTTAAAAATTCACAGTTCCGAAGAGTTCACAATCAAATTCATTCGATTTTCACGTTCACAGAAGTTCACAGAGGTTCACAGAAGTTCACAAAAGTTCACAGAAGTTCAAGTTCAAAACAAAATTAACTCACGAAATTATTTATTCACTTAATTCCTGGTTATTCATGTGTAATTCGGATTCTAGATCCGGTTTCTCGAAGGACCAATGTTTGAATGCACAATTAATTTAGCGCGTCCTATGTTCATAAAGTTCAAAAAGTTTAGAAAGTTCGTGAAAATATATAAAGTTCGGGTAAAGTCAATAAAAGTTAGAGATGCCTTAAAATACATGATGGTCAAGAGACAGATTAAAATTTTGAGAAACTTAAGGAGCTGCACTGAGGCTATTTTGAAGGTGGTTGCCTAGGAGGGTTTACTGAAAACCAATTAGGCCTTCGTGCAAACTTGTTCCTTCCTGAATTTCTATTACCTATATTTGAAAGGAACATTTTATGGTTTTGGGAAAAACCCACTTTAAATTTTGAAACCTGGTTCAAGGCTAAAACCTGAACGACGGAAGTATTTCAGTTATTTAGAAAATAGAAATATAATTTTAAAATATTCAGGCATTTATACAACGTCGGAACAGGATTGGTGCATAAACATTACGAAAATTCGAAACTTGATATTTTATGGACCGCCCTAGTGAACCGTGCTGCTCGGTTACTTTGTGAAGTTCTCCTTCTTCTTGGAATTATTGCTAGTTATCAGCGACCAAAGTCGGAGTGCTGTTGTGAACCAAGTATGTTTCTTGAATAACCATTATGCCATTCCTAGATTGATAAAAATTATATCCCTTCCCCAATGGATCCTTTCCTTAACCTTCTCACATTCATTCTTGAATCCCCGGCATCAAGGCCGTAGTCAGAAAATATTCTCAGGGGGGGATATACAGCAGGAAAATATTTCGGTGGAGGATTTGCAGCAGAAAAAATTTCGGGAGGGGGGTTATACAGGAGAGTATATGTATATTATGTACATTAGGGTGGTCCAAAAAAAGACAATTTCGAATTTTTGGGATTAGACTGAAAAATATTGTAGGATACATGAAAATAGAAAGCCCCTACTTTTTTGTTTTGCCAAAAAGTAATTAGTAGGGCTACGCATTTGATTCAAAGTTTTTTCTAAATTCACTACTCAACATAGAGAATTCACGGCGCCGCCTATGGTTCAGCTAGGCAGTGCGGCGGCAATGTAACAGCTACACTTTGCGAACCTGACCTGCTCCTTTGTTAAAGCTTGAGGCTCGCCTAAGTCCTCAACAACCACCTTACCTAAATCTTATTGCATTTCTGCAGAAAATTTTCTCTGCCCTAATCCATTGTTAGTGATCGGCACAATGTGATGAATGAATGAATTATTAATGTATAATTAAATTTATAATTAATAATTAATCATAAATTAAAAACTATGAATTCGTTATTAATTAATCAAATTAGTTATTTATTTATTAATGAATAATAATTTTTGATTTATTACTGGAAAATAATTAGTTAATAATTAATTATTAATTGATAATTATTTCTGGAACATTTGAAGTTTCAATTAATTTAATTTTAATTACCATTTTTAATTTTAATTATTGATTTATTTATTGTTTATCAATTATTAATTAATTGTGAATGAATAGATGATTGAATTAATAATAATTTAATAACAATTTTTGGTTTGTTAATTAATATATATTTAATTATTAATCAATCAAATAATTGTTAATTTTAATTAATTTAATTGGAATTATTATTAATAATTATCAATATTAATTATTGTTATTTCAAATATTCAACATTTTTAATTAATTTAATTTATAATAATTTATCATTATTATTATTATTAATTTAAATTATTCATTAATTAATTATAAATAAATAGATGATTGAATTTCTAATAGTTCAATAATTATGAATGCATTCGTAATTATCTATTAATTAACAATTATTTAATTATGAATCAATCATGAAAAAATGTAAAATTTAAATGAGTTAATTTAATTATTATTAATCAATTATCATTATTCATCATTGTTATTTATTGTTTTTTTTAATATTTGAAAATTTTAATTCATAATAATGTATTGAAATTGTTAATAATAATAATAATTATTATTATTATTATTAATTGTAATTATTCATTAACTATCATCCATTCAATGATTGATTAATTAATAATTATTTAATGTTTATTCATTACTAAAAGTTTAATTTTTTAGATCAAAAAGTCGCTAGTAAATAATGATCTTAATTTTTTTTTAACTAAAATAAATATTTAGTTTCATTTACTTTCCGTTTACATTTATTTTATTTCTGCCTCTGATTCCCTTTATGGTGTGAAGAAGCCTCAGGTAATAAGAGCCATAAATAAGTAGGAGCACCGAGGAGCAAGTTAAGAGAAGAGTAGAGCCCTCGGATTGACTAGTGTCTATTGCTCTATTGTATTTGTACTTAAACCAAAGGCGTCGCCGAACTCAAAATTTAATGATTTTTCATGTTTTCAATAGTCTTTTTCTCCTATAAATTATGATAAGTTTTCATTTTCTTCCTTAGAAACCTGTTCTTAGATAAGCAACTCGTATTTTGTACAAATTCCAGTTGATAAAAATATGTAGAAAGCCCGTTATATGTTTTCAAATATTGCGATTTTACGGAAATTGAAGATGTTGTTAAATTCTTACATAACATTTTTAAAACATCTAAATATGATAAAATGCATTACCATACAATGACCGAGTTATTGTTGGTATACCTCAAATGGCGAACGTATCGCCACCGAACAAACTCGACTTCAGTAATCCGGCGGCGTGGCTGGCTTGGAAAAAACGTTTTTCTCGATATATATCGCTATCGGGTTTCAGTGATAAAGAAGACCGCGACAAAATCGATACGTTAATTTATGTGATGGGCGAGAAAAGTGAAGATATTTTCGTTCAGTTTCCGGAACCAGTGCCTCAAACATACGAAGAAACTCTCCAAGCGTTTGAGGACTATTTTATTCCGCGTAGGAACGTAATGTTCGAACGCTTCAAGTTCAACTCGCGAGTGCAAGACGCCGGCGAGTCTGTGGATTCGTTCATCACTGATGTTCGCACCTTAGCTGAACAATTTGCTTTCGGTCTTTTTAAAGATGAACTCGTACGTGATCGTATGGTCTTTGGCATGCTCGATGCAAAGTTAAATGAAATACTACACTCAAACAAAATTTAACCCTACAAGAGACGATCACAACGGCGAAACAATCTGAAATCCAACATAAACAGAATCAAATAATTCGAGACAAAGATCGAGGCGGAGATCGTTCTGTCTGCTCGATTAATAGAAACGCCAACCAAGGAAAATGGACGGGCGCTCAGCACGGTGGTTTCAACGGCAAGCAACGACAGCAATATCAGACGACTTCAGGGAAGACGCTAAATGCCAACTCTAAACAGCCCGAAAACAGAAACGATGGATGTTTTTACTGCGCCGGAAAATCTACGCATCCAAGAGAAGATTGTCCAGCTAGAAATGCGGTATGCTTCAAATTAGAGATCCTCTAGGGAGAGTTGAGACACGTTTCCCCCTCCAATGCTCGCCGCTGTACCGGAACTTGATATTTCACTGTGGCGCGAAAAGTTTAAAAAATGACGTGTAGCGCAATACGTGAGAGCAACTGAGCGAGCGTTGTGTGAGGTTGTGTATAACCTACTTTCCAACGAAAAATATTGACAATATTTTTGTGAGATATAAGGTAAATTGCTGTATTTTATACTGCAATAATTCATCTAAAAACGGGGTTTTCTAGAAACAAATTCCGCGAGATCCCAAACTTCAAGAATTGTGGAATCAGAATATCAATCGAGCAGATTGGAAAGCAAGTTACAAATCATGAAAGATGCAATTCCAGCATTATTTCAGAGTTCACCAGTGAGGAAAAGAAAATTAATTAACACTGCTTTTGTGAAATAGAACAAATCTTCATCCTTTTATACAATTTATTTTTATTTTCGTTGTATGTATAACCTTATCGAACCAAAGCTTTGCTTCCAACCTACAAAATGTATTCATTTAAAAAATATTATTTATGGGAACTTGCATAATATATATGTCTGAAAGTGATATTTAATAACATTTTTTTTTATTTTCAATGTTTAATTCAACAGTATTAGCGGTAGCAATCAGAATTTGAGTACCACGCGTCTCAGCTCTCCCTTGAGGATCTCTACTTTAAATGCAAGGTAAAGGCGTTGAGGCTAAGAGGTTAATGAAGGGCTCAGACTCTGAAAGAGGGGGATGTGGTGTTAGTATGTAAAATGTCCGTAAGGGCCTGAGGGCGCTGGCTTTCCCTGTCTCAGCCAGTCCATATCCTCCTCCGCGAGTACGAGTATGTCTAACCGAATATTCCGCATCATTTATTATCGTATTCCCGTCTCTACTCTAAATAGTGATCAGTTAGTGATGACACTACAAACTATATCATCGAGAATTTACAACAACTGTATAGGTTCAAATTCACATGAATCTGATACCTTGTATCATAAATGATAAGAATGTAAAACTACTATTTGTATTATTGAATATACATTTCATAAACACCCACTAAGCATGAAATTTAAAATATCTGATAAGATTTGAAATTATTAAACTACATTGACTTATTGGTAAGTAGTGAAGTGATCAATCTGGTGTTTTCAAAAGCTCTTTACCTAATAATTTTTCGATAAACATTAAATAAAAATATTGAAAAACAAGTTATTGAATGGGACTAGAAATCGTAATTTTTAATTCTTTTAGAAAGTATTCAAGAATTTTAAGAAAAATTTAGTCTAAATTTTGAATTAAAATAAATTGAATTGTTTTATTTCATACATGTATATATAATTTAATGGATTTAAACAAAAAACATGCGAAATCAAGAATTTGTATGCATTGAATCATTATTTCATTCACATTACACCTTAAAACTTTATTATATTTGAATTTTAGCCTTCTTACCAGGCATTCGAGCCTTTCTAAATCTGCGCATTAGTCAACAAATCTTCCTAATTAGTGAAAAAATCAACAGTTTGTTTTACTAAAAAAAAATATTGAATACATGGACTTATTCTTCAGTGATTTCGGTTTCTGCACGGGGAGAAGTAAACCAGAGCATGTGCATTTTTCCCCGTAACCATTGCTGCGCCGACCACAATAGTTCTGCAGAAAAATCATGTTGTGGCTGAGCAGCGACGTTGACGGTTGATGACGGAAATATTACTGCTACACCGTGACAGTCACTGCGCGCCACCGTAAAATATTCTGCAGCGACTGTTGCGTCCGTCGCAGAACAGTTACTGCCAGATTCCCGAGCCGTTGCGGTTACCACCATAATGGGATTGGACGGTCTGAAGTCTAACGATATCAGTTCATCGTCGTCGCGCGTACTCGAATGTTTTTGTCTCGCTGTCACAAACGTTGAAATTTATTATATTTTCGAGTCATTGTTTGTTAGTTTGTGAGTTAAGCGTGTAAGTGGCAGAGCCCAAAATCTGGCTTTTGGCTATCAAATAAGCCTTCAATGAGCCCTTAATTATGGCAAAGGTCTTACGTTTTCTGGGCAAAGTGGTGGTTCCAGGTTTACCCACATCGAAAAAAACGGTGCGCGCAGTAATGCTTGCGGAGTAAACCGTACCTATCACTGCGAGTGGAGTAACTATAGCTACGCTGCGTATCACGGTCACGCTCCAGAACGGTTGAGGTTCGCCCGCAATGGTTCATGCGAGCGCAGCAACAGCTTCCGCCTCCCTCCCACTCGCAAGTTCTGCGCGACGGCAGCGGACTTGGCAGTAACGGTCGCGGTTAACTCCTCTCCGTGTGGTCAATGAGTGAACTTTTCTTGTTAAACTTTTTTCTAATACAAAATTATAGACGTAAAAAAGTAAACGACTCAACATCTATTAGGTGTGCTGCTTTGTTGTATCGAATGTCGTAGTGCTTCTGCGAGTGTATGAATTAGAGGAATTATTTTAAACGTGAATAAGATCAGGTAAATTATTTAGACATTATAATAAAGTGTATAAATAATTCGGATCTTTTCATTCTGAAGAATTACCTTATAAATACGTTATGTTGGTAGAGGTGACGTGTGACCTACTTACAACTTTTATAATATTGCGTTCTTATTATTTCAGTAAAGTTGGAAATATTACACAATAACGTTCTTTTATTCAACTTTTCTATTTGTCACTTTTTTCTCCATTTAATATAACTTGTTACTAAATTTTTGTTTGTGGATGACGGATGTGATGCAGTATTTTTATTAGTTTCACAATATTTCCTTCTTATTGTGCCAAATAAGTTGAAAATGTTACAAAATCGCATTCTTTTATCAAACATCACGATAATAAAGCTCTACATCTTTTTAGAAAAATCTTTCAACAAAAATTAGGTGTTGCGCTTTGCCTTTTAATTTCTGATGAAGTTTTTGTCGTGTTAACATGTGAAAATATTTTATTTTAATTAATATTATCTGAAAAAGATCTTCTCTTTTCGCTCCGCTGAGACTCGATCCACATAACTTCTAATTTCCGGTCAGGTGCTTTCCTATTAAGCTACTAGAGAGATAGAGAGAGGAAACCTTTTTCATAAATACACCCATTATTATGCTAGATGGTACAAATCAAATTTTTCAAGGAATCTGTATTATCATAAAAGAATAACAGAAATTTTTAATGTCTTTTTCAAAGACGAAATCCAGTTAAACCACTTTTTTCCGTGTTTGTATGTTTTTTTCTGCGAGGAAATGAACGCGTTATTTTCAAACAGGATTTCCTCTTGTAAATAATGTCAGAAAATAACATGAGAATTTCTTTGAGGTTTCTTTAAATAGGGGCACCGTTTACTATGGACCGTTAGCGGGGGACAAGAATTCCGAAGTTCATTTGAAATTACCCATATACACTGCAAGCGAAATGCGACTATCAAGGCGAGGAGTAAGTGAACAAAACATGAATCCATTTTTTGAAAAAAAAAATGAGGTAATGATTGATTCTGTATGTTTGGAATATCTTCGATGGGATGAATAAAGTTTAGTAGAAAAAAAAATTTCTTCTCAATTTTAACATCTAAAAATTCATACGAAAGAAATTTTAAATTTTTATAATTAGAACGTGAATGATCAGTGAAATATGCCTTCGCATAATCGAAAGTAAGTAAATTCATTTTCATTGTGTTCATAACTTCAAAACAGTATTGAAATAAAAGGATTTGTTTGCATTCAATTTATTCAACAGCCTGGTAGATTATTATAATAGCCCAATTCAATTTTCACTTTTATGAGTGAATTTCAAGCTACAATATATCCTTAAATATGGAGAAATGTACTCAAATGGTATTATCACGTTTTGTTGGCTTACTCCTGAGATGTACTTAATTATATATTTACCAATAGAATTAAGAATGACCACTAAACCGAAAACCATAGTACCAGTAATAATCCTCATGTTTTACTAATAAACAAGGAAAACTAAACGTAAGGAAATTTCTTGAACGGCACTGTATGAATATTGTTTATTTTACAATATATTTCAGTATATATACTAGTCGCTATCTCACTCTTGTAAATTATCATACATATGGGTAAGATGAATTATTGAGGAAAAAGTGATTCTTCTTAGATATTTCAATTTCATAAATCTCTCCCCACTCCTTTGAAGAGGTAGAACATTATAATTTAGTAAGACTCATGTAAGTGTCATCATAATGTTGGAAGGCATAATAGCCGTTATCAGTTCTGTTAGATTTGCGCCACGCCGTATACATAGCATGCTGGAATTTACTGTTTATAGTAAGCCACAGTCCGCATTTTTCAACCGAGTTTGGTGTTTGGCTTTTCTGAAATGATTAGCTTGAAATCTTTAAGAGAAGCGTGGTTTGCGATTTTTTATTTCTTTCCCAATGCAATAATATGCATATGTACCTGTAAACACATTAAATGACAAAATTGGCCATTTCAGCAATGTGAACTTTTATCTCAAGAAAAACTGTTAGAAAAACTGAAAATTTGCCAGCATTATTTTGGTGTTGAATTTTTTTGAGTTATCGATATTTCTACAACCAGCAATTGAATTTTAATAAAACTTTGGAGGTACTCAAGGTGAACATTTATATTTCAAGAATGAAATATTCAGAAAAAATTCAAGAATTTGCCCAACAAAGTTTTAAAAAATGTTGGTTCAATTTTTCGTGAAATACTCACCTTTTAATTTGTTTTGAATTAAAATATAAAGATTTCTTGTGAATTCACCTTTCATTTTTCTTGATTCATTGAGACTCTTCTGGCTCTGAAGATATCATAATTTCAGTGAGGCGCTGCGCTGTGCTTTCAGTATCGTGGTTCACGAACGATAGAATCGGTAACTTTTTTCCGAACTGTTCGTGAAAACATTTTAGAATTTTAGAATTTTGTTTGGAATAGAGAAATTATTTATTTACTTCTAATGATAATCGTCATAATAAAATTATATAAAAAAACACAGAATGCTATGGATTGTTCATTTGTAAAAGATATTTTGATATTAAAATTACTGGCTTTTGTCAAAAAAGTGATACTTGATCGTAAAAATATGTCTTCCGATATTATTTGTGAATTTTATAAACAAAGTAGGTGAATAAATACCCAATTTGGATATTTACATTCAATAAAAAATCTTTTCTCTTTATCGTTCTTTAATTATATTTCCAGTAAAGCTTAGTGTTGTTCAACTCATCGCCACATCTAGCAAATTTTTCTTCAAAGTTTGTTTAATTCATCAAAAGCAAATCATACTCTTTAAATCTGGAATAGGGACTTAGGACACGCATAAATGTTACGCCATTGCTGAGTAATCAAAAAAAATTTCAACCCATAGAATAGAAATTTCCACGAAACTAAAAAAAAACGAGATTCGCCGCGTGTGTCAATTTCTTATCCTAATCATTCTTTAAACAAATAAATATTCGACCAACATAAAGGAAGGTACAAAATTATTATCAATTTCTTCCAAACTTCGACCTGCAGAAGACAACATTTTTTTATTGGTGTTACAAGAGTTACAAATCGCTGAAGTCGATTGTGCTCGCCAAAAATAAAAAAAAGTCACCCCTTTCCCTCGGTAAGTGTTTGTCTGAATGCAATTTTCCCCCATAAATTGCCTTCTAATGGGAAGTTGGAATCCAATCGCAGAACTTCAGAAAAAATGCTCCATGAGTCCTGCTTTTTGAATTTTGAAAATATAACCATTATCTTTGATGTATGATAATATTATAAAGAATTAGTCGCTTTTTATCATTAGTTGAAAAATAATTAGTTCAAATTATATTATTTTATTTTAGCAGAAACGTTTTAAATAACAAATTGAATGTTTTGGGAAATTAATGCTTTGATACCGGGCGTATTTTTACTTTCGTAGAAATTTACATTTACGAGTAAGTGTTGTTATGATTACTCAGCAATTACGCATTATTTGTTCATGTTCTTATGCTAGGTTTAAAAAGCTAGATTTGCACTCGATTTAATGAATTGTGCCAATTTTTAGAAAGGATTTTCTAGATTTAAGATAAGTTGAATGCGCAATATTTCACAAATTATGATTATGATGTCAAATCTTCTAAACTTTCAAACGGTTATTCTTTGAAAGTCGTAGATTATGAATGTTATATAAGAAACAAATTTCGGTGAGTCTAAATCTAGCACTGATCCTCGGGATGTTAAGTAATGATCGAATTGCAAAATACACTGGAACCCGGATTTGTTCACGGTTTCGGGCAGGTCCTGCTACACATTTCTTTTAGATTTGGAAACTTGACGCAAACTGATGCAACTGACGCGCTGTGAGTGAGGCCTTTGAGCTATTTGTCACGCTTGAATAAGCACATCCTCCCTGTCGACCTGCGGCTTCTCTCATTACCAAAATGGGGGCTCCATCAATTCTAGGAACGCACAAATCCCATTTGCGGAAATCCAGGTTCCAGTGTCATTTGTGGTCAGTTCCACACATTGGCGTGCCTAATTTCCTCGCTGCTTCGAAGCGTAAGAAATGATTCCGAACCCTTTCAAGCCTAATCATGCCAACAGCGTGCTGCGTTGACCTTATTACCGATGCGTATATTCAAGAATGGGTCGGACTGAGGAAAGATATACAATTTTTAGCGTGAGTTGGTTGTGAAATTTCAAGACATTTTTTGTGATAATGCCCAATTACTGGATAGCTTTGTTTACAGCATCATAGATCTGATAATCAGGAGCCAAATTTGCCTAAAGGTACACAAAGAAAAAATAAACCAAAATTGAACCATAATTGGTTCGATTGTTTTTCAGTTTTTACGTTGATCCAGAGAGCGAACATTACTGAAGTTCAAAAAGTGTTGGTAAAAAATGACCTAAAACAAAATGGAATACCTATTTTTTCCGTGTTCATGCCGAGATCTCGTAACTTTGGTTCCCTGAGCAACTCTTGGTCATCAATTTTGTATTTATGTATGAGTACAAGTTTTTTCTTAGCACATGATGTAACTATGCATTTGTTGACATTAAAATGCTTCCCTCTCACCACAAATCAGGCCAGGGGACGACCAAGAAACCAAGAAACTGTAAGCATCATTTGAAAAATTCGGAAATTTACCTCATAATTAGAGCTAAGCAAAAAAAAACGATATTACTTTGGTTATCGAGGACAATTTTTTTTTTTAATGAGTACGTTTTACATATATTTTCTAATGTTTTTCAGTTTTTAATCGAATAAAATTGTCCTATGTAGGCAAGACAATTAGATCACAATTTTTTCAGGAACAATTTATGAAATAAAAAATGAATTAGGTTGGAATTTTCAGATAATTTTGATGAAGGACTTTTTTATTATTCCCTTGAAAATAAATTTTCAGAACCTACGTCATTGAACATTACTGTGATTCACAATGATCAACAATCTCAAAACAAATTTTTGGTAGAATATTTATATATAATATTTGCTAACAAAATTGTGAAACTACTCAAATCTGCAGCTAAAAATAATTTTTTTTTAGATTTTCCGAAAAATACTACAAATTTCTTTTTTCATTTTATGGTTCATATACTCTAAATTGGACTGATAAATAATGTGCCATAAGTATTTCCCGATACAAACAGAACAGAAGATATTAATAAATTTCAAATTTCTATTTACTTTTTTCGAATTTCAGAGAAACCAACTTTTTAGCTCTGCCTTATATACCATAACTGTTTTTATTATGAATATTAAAAAATTAATTAAATGAAATAATTATAATAAATATGCCAGGAAATAGAATAATTAAATTATGCAAATACAAAAAAAGTACATAGGTCGTCAGGACGTAAGCGAATCAAAAGCGGGCCTCGAGGTCCAATGGGATTCAAAAGAGTACGTGGAGGGCTAAGCAGGAGGCCTTAAATGGAATCATGCAAGGCTGAAGTAGGGCCAAAATTTCGACTCGGGCTTCCTTATACATATATAAGCAGAAAATGTAAAAAAATATGGAAAAGATGAAAAAGATTTTCTAAATTATTACAAAGTTGTTTGCTCTTAGTCAAACTTGGGCTAATATAGAAAAATTGAAGTTAGAAGAAAAGATATTTACAAAAATAAACAATAAAACCGTAATTGCAATAACTAGCAGTTTAAATAACATAAGCTGCAAAATAGTTTATAAAAATTACCATTGTTAATAGGATTGTGCAACGAAAAGGAAAAGAATTGAATATAGAGCTTTGCGAAAATTCCCACTTAAAATAGGAAATTCACTGCCGAATGACGTCATACGCTTTATCACAGGAAAAAGTCTCCCTATTTGCTGCTGCGGTGACCCGTGTTCGATTCCCGCCAACGATGCTTTCTTCTAACACGATTTTTTTCTGTTTCAGCTTAGAATATAATATTAATATTTAATTGTATATTTAACGTATGTAATTTATAATGTATGCAAATGTAATATATATATATATATATATATATATATTTCGGTTTCGATTCCTTTGGAATAGAATCGAAGGGCTTATGACAAAGCCACCGAACGCGTCCTCGGGTTGCGGATAGAGGGTCCCCGTACCAAGGGTTTCTGCTGAATATGGTTACAATAATTAATAAGCAGTCGCGGAAAATTGTCCAGGGATGGTCCCGAAGGAATAACCCGTAAGCGGAGGCGTAAAAACCGTGCCGAAAGCTGCATGGCACCTGGGTGAGGTGTCTTTAACGGTGACTCTGGGATACCGGGCGACCTCTCAGAGTATGGCCTTATGCTTGCACGCGGGGCTCTACAAGGATGGACGAACCCTTTCCCTAGCTGCTCGTGGGAACAACAATGAAACAACCAAACCAGCAAAATGTTGTGGATGCGGTTCAAAACGATCGAACTCGCAGAGCACCCGACAATGGGTCGGCGAACAATGCCGATCGTCCTAGAGTTCGGGGTGCTGAAAATAATTTAGATGGAACCACGACGACGAACCGGCGAAACGCCCACATTGAGTGGACGGATCAACTTAAGAATGACGTGCTAGACTGCTACGATGCCAGCATTATCCCTTTTCGCGGAGGCTTTATGGCGCGTATGCATACTCTGTGGTGCCAGAAATACCCAGAGCTTCAGCACGTTTCGCATCAGTCTTTGCGAAATCAAGCCGACTACCTCCGGAAAAATGGATATGTACGCGGAGCGCTTCCTCAACCGCTGCTTGAACAAGCTGCAGACGAAGATGAAACGACATTAAGGCCAATTGCAGAAAACAGGCACCTTCTGGAAGATGATCGCAATTTCAGTACAAGGAGGAACATCAACATGCAAGTTCCTCTTAAGCCCCAAGATCTGGCTGAAATGGATGCCTCCCTTCGTGGAGATATCTTGCAAGAGTCCGACCTCTGGACCATCAATTGCTCAGTTTATGGTGCTGCGAGAGCTTTGGCTGATTCAAATCGAAGGCTAAAACCGACGATGGATCAAAAGAACAGAAGACGCTTGCATCAACTGAACAAGAAAATTGGATGGGCAAGACAGAATGCGTGCCGTGTTCAATGTGTGTTTGACTACATAACATCTGGTAGACCGTTCACGGAAAGGGTTCGAAAGTTCGCCCAAGAACTAAGGATCTTGAATCACACACTAAACAAGTCAAAGCTGCTGACAATCAAGCAGCATATTGTTGACAAAATACGGCTGTTATCTGACGCAAGGAGGAGGATACAGAAGAAGGAGAGATGGATCAGGGAGAATCAACAGTTTCTCGCTGACCCATCACGCCTCATCAGTGATCCCCCTGTTTTTGTAAAAAATCCACCCAAGCCCAAGGAGGTAGAGACTTTTTGGAGAGAGGTGTACAAGATGCCGAAAAGACTAGAGTTGAAAGAAGATACTGACAATATCATCCGCTTCAAGGAGTTTTGCGACAGCCTCATAAAATCTGAGAAGGAGTGCCCATCAGTCACTGCTGAAGAGGTGAAAAAAGCACTTAGAGGCACGAAGAACTTTTCCGGTGCTGGACCAGATTGTATCAAGAACTTTTGGTGGGAGAAGTTTACTTCTATACACCAACATTTAGCCCGCATATTCACCTCATATTTAAAGTCGGAGATGCCCATTCCCCAGTGGCTGGTGTTAGCACGCACAATACTCCTAACGGAAAAAGGCAACTTGTCCAAACCAGAGAATTACAGGCCAATAACTTGTTTGAGCACACTGTATTAGATCTTCACAGCTGTCCTAAACAACAGGATTGTTCGACGAATTGAGCCTGTATGGCGAGAGATGTACGAACAACGTGGCTCGAAAAAAGGTGTAGCAGGCGTCCGTCAGCGCGTCCTGTCAATGGCCAGGATTGCCTACCGGAAAGCTTTCGATTCAAACATTCATAGACTTATCATCTGTCTGTTGGAAAGCTTTAAGGTACATCCACACATAGTGAGATGCATACAGAGATTGATGCCTCTTTGGAAAACTAGATTTACCATCTCATGTAGGAATTATCGTCTGACGACGAACAACGTCAACTTCCAGAGAGGCGTCTTTCAAGGGGATAGTCAGCGTCAGCGTAAGGTCACTCATGTATTTTATATGGATGACACGAAGATCTATGCCGCTGGTAAAAGCAAACTTCAAACTGCTATAAATATCGTCAAGAACTACACAGGAGAAATTGGGATGGACTTTGGTTTGGACAAGTGTGCCAAAATTCATTTGAAGAAAGGAAAGATTACTGGCGTTCCCAAGGACCCTGAGCTTGTGGATATAAGTGTTATTAGACATCTCAACACTGGGGAGACCTATACATACCTGGGCGTGCCTCAAAGCCGCACTCAGGACGTAACATCAGTGAAGGAGTCTCTCCGAAGCAGATACAAGCATCTTCTTCGACAGATTTGGTCTTCCAATCTGTCGGCGTTGAACAAGGTATCTGCGACTAACATGCTTGCCGTCCCGGTTCTACTCTATTCGTTTGGGGTGGTTCAATGGACGAAGAACGAGCTTAAGGCCCTTGATGTCACCACGCGTAAGATCATGCATATGCATAAAAGCTTGCATATCAATTCCTCAGTTCCGCGATATACATTTCACGCCGTCAAGGCGGACGCGGACTTCTGAATCTCCAGTGTCTTCATAACCGAATTGTTTTAAGTACAGCTTACATCGTTGCGAATGGCAGAGATCCTCTCCTAAAGATGGTCAGAAACCACGAGATGATTAGCGAAGGAGCGTTCCTTTACAAAGCCGCGGAGCAAGCTGCCGAGACCCTTGGCCTGAATTTTAACATCAGAAATGAGGAAAATTTATTACTCCATCTAGATGCTTCACGTCTAAAAGCCGAAGTAAAGAAAACAGAGGTTGGAAAATTTCACCGAAAGCTACTCGACAAGCATATGCACGGAAACTTTCACAGAAATGTAGAAAAACAGTCCTTGTCGAAGGAGCAAACTTTTGCTTTCCTCAAATCATCAGGGCTCAATTCAAGTACAGAGGGCTTTATTTTCGCATGCCAGGACGGTGTCATTTCCACCTTAGCATACCGTCACCGCATTTTATGTCGAGATGTTCCCAGTGATAGGTGCAGAGCGTGTCATGCACACGCTGAGTACCTAGAACACATACTATCTGGGTGTCCAACCCACGCAGAAACGACGTACATCTATAGACATAATGCGGCCCTAAGAGTACTTTATTACCATCTTTGTCGCTCTTACAGTTTTGGTCGCGACCCTGCCCTGTCGAACGCTCCAAGGGATATAGAGTCAATTGTCCGAAACGAGAAGTGCCAGATTTTCTGGAACTACGATTTTCGGGCAGCAGTCTCCGTTGCGCACTCGAGGCCTGACATTGTTCTCCAAGACTTCGAGAAACGAACTATATTCGTGATCGAACTCTCGGCTCCGTCCGAATACAACATCACTGCAAAGGAGAAAGTAAAAGAGGAGAGGTATCAAGACCTTAAAAGAGAGCTGCAACGACTGTACCCAAAATATTCGGTACGAGTAATTGTCCTTGTGATAGGTGCTCTCGGAGGTGCGAAATTATCACTGGTTCGTAACCTTAAAGCCATACCCGCGTGCCAAAAATATGCCAAGGCACTTGCGAGATGGATGCAGAAAGCACACGAGGGTTTCGCCGGTTTGTCGTTGTGATTTCGCCGTGCCCTGTGACCACCCATCTCATGGATGTGAGACGTGGCCATAGGTGTATTTTACCGCGGTTCTACTGGGGGCTATTGACATTTTTTTTAGATGGCAGTTGCTCTTAGTGGTACCGTGCGGTGGTTGTTTAACTTTTTTTTTT
>CAKNXH010000199.1:378184-414436 GCA_932178445.1 Andricus quercusramuli | reverse complement strand
ACAGTCTTTTCACAATAGTAATTGATACTAGTAATTTTAGCAATAAATAAAATATATCAAATTTTACAACCAAAAGTTTTTGCATGAAGAGTTAAAAATTGTCAAAATAACGATATCCACGAAAATCCAAAAATTTTCACCACCTCCCAGTCAGTAAATAGTTATTCAAATAACAAAATTTGTTCTCCATAAAGTATTATCTAGTAGCACAACACTTTACCAAAGTTTCATTTATTTAGTGTATGGGGCGTTATTTCTCAAGTGTACCCACTCAAAAAGTCGAAGTTGTCTGATCTAAGTTAAACTTAGGCAAAGTGTTGTGCTATCGGATAGTAGTATATGGGAAGAAAATTTTGTCATTCGGATAAGTATTGACCGACGGGGAGGGGGTAAAAGTTTTGGGATTTTCGTGGATATCGTCTATTTCGGCAATTTTTAACTCTTCTAATAGCGATGAAAAAAATTTTGTCTAGTACAGTTTCGATAGGGTTTTTCACGCCCTTTCGATTAGTGCTACGCATTTTGTCGGAAAAGAAATATTTGACCTTCAAAAATGAAGTTCAATAATAAATTTCACTTTTATTGGAAATACGATAGGTTTTTTTGGTGTTTTTTTTGGTCTTAAGAGAAAGCCTAGGTTTTTTCCTATAAGACCCTGTAGACTAGAAAGTGAGATTCAAATTTTTAATGTATGAAAATAAGCGTCGAGTACTCCGGTACGCTCTTGACACTGGCGCTAGAGCCCCACAGCACACCGTGGTGCCTTCATGGTTGAGACTGCCATTATTTAAATGCCTGCATTACGTTAACTGATAAATTTTGAAAAAATGTTGAATTTTGGAAAATCTAGTTATTGAATAAGAGGTCGGTTCGAAAAGGTGGTTTTATGGATGGAAAATTCAACTTCTCACACTTGGAGTCGCAGACAACTAATGGTCGAATTCGAGACATCCGAATGACAAGCTAAAAATGCGAAAAAGTTAGTTGCTAACAATGGGTTTTTAACTCTGCCTACGCCAAAAAGAGTAAGGCCTTTGAGTCTTGAAACTGAAGACCTCGTATCCAAATTTTATGAACGTGACGACATGAGTCGCTTAATGCCTGGAATGAAGGATTGTGTGTCTGTCCGAGTGAGCGACAAGAAAGTTCTCGTTCAGAAAAGATTGATTTTGTGCAATTTAAATGAATTGTAAGCAGAATTCCAGTCAGAACATGAAGATATTAAAATAGGCTTCACGAAATTCACACAACTCAGACCGAAACATTGCGTTTTGGCAGGGAGTAGCGGTACCCATACAGTATGCGTTTGTGTTCACCATGAAAACGTGAAGTTAATGCTAAAAGAAATAAACATGCAATATTTAAAGAACGATTCAGAGTTAATTTTAAATGGTTATCGCGATTGTTTAAAGTTAACTGTGTGCCCTGATGCGACAAGTTCCTGCCAATTAGGAGAATGCCAAAATTGCCCGGGTATTACTGGAATTAAAGATAACTTCATTGAAGCTTTAGATGAGGAGGATTTGGAAGAAATCAAATTTGATTCTTGGCTGCAGACTGACAGATGTACTTTAAAGACGCTGATGCTGAATGTTGATGAATTTGTGAATGAGTTTCGTGAAGCGTTGCTGAGGCTAAGAACGCATAATTTCCTTGCTACAGAGCAGTCATTATTTTTCAAAAATCTAAAGATAACTTTGAAAAATGGTGAGTTCGTTATCTCATTTGATTTCGCTGAGAACTTTAAGTTTGTGCTCCAAAACTCGGCGCAAGGATTTCACTGGAATAATGATCAGGCCACAATATTCACAGTAGTTATTTATTATGTAAAAGATGGAGAACTCAAGCACAAAAGCATGGCAATCATATCAGACAATTTAAGTCATGACACTGTTGCCGTTTATGAGTACCAGAAGATAATTCTGAATTATCTTAAGGCAAATTTTTCAGTCCAAGAGGTGTACTACGTCTCAGATGGAGCAGGTCAGCATTTTAAGAACAAGAGCAATTTTGCTAATATCCTAGCTCACAAGGCAGATTTCGGAATCCCAGCTGAGTGGCACTACCATCCTACCGCTCATCGGCTCATGGTAAGGGTGCATGTGATGGCATAGGGGCGAATGTGGAACGAAATGCAGCAAGGTTTAGCCTACAGTGTTCCGCTGAAGATCGCATTCTAGATGCTTCATCTCTATTTCAATGGGCAAAGAAGTACTGCAAGGAAATTGAAATCATTTTTAGTAGCAAGGATGATCACGAAGCCACTGCTAAAGATCTGAAAAGCAGATTAGATGCTGCAGTCACAATCAAAGGGACTTTGCAATAACATGCATTCATACCTACTGAAGATTGGGAGACTTCAATTGAAGAGATTTTCTTCAGCCACGGAATGCGACTACTTCCCAAAAGAGAAGAAACGAAAATTGGAAGAAAAAGTGAAAACAACTGTCACTAAAAGAAACGAAAGCCGGAAAAAAAGGCAGATAAAAGACCAGACATCAGCAAAAAAAAAAATCTCCAAGCTTCAATTTTACTTCCCAGATAACAATTTGCTCTCACCTTGCCCGCATGGTGCTTGCACGCGTGTCGACCGATCGGCACGATGTGAGGGCCAGAGTGCAGACATATGTGTCCTCATATGCGTCGCATATGCGCCGCACGCGTGTCGGCACGTGCGTGCCAGCGTCGTGCTAGCGTGCACGTGTTTTGAGTTATAATTATTGAAAACAAGATGTTAAAAATAACATAAGTAACAGGAAACATTGTATGAAGTTTTTAAGAAGAGACACCTGTGTTGAAAGTTGTTCTTTCACAGCTGATGATGCAACAGGTGTTTATTCCAAAAGCGACATACACCAAATTATTCCTGCTACCTCTTAAATAATGTATGAGCGAGAAATATATATTTATCTGAAAATATTTTTTTATTTCGAAAAATTTAAATTATTCAACACAGAACGCTTATTCAATACTTTTATTAAAAAAGAAAGGGATTTTAAAGAAAACTATACTTTTCAACACTGTACAGTTGATATTAGTATGGACCATAATGTAGAAGAGTTCGCATTTTGGAAAAAATCCAGTGCAATGCACGAGATACGTGATGATAATGTGTTCGTTAAAGCCGAAGGAGCTTTAACCAAAGAGAATTCACAATCACCAAATGACAATTGCCGATGCTTTGACGTTTAAGTTTACAAGGTCTGTGCACAAATATGAGGGAAGTACAAAGCCCGAACGGACTTTGTTCTTTGCCTCAAAATTTGTTTATACTCCAAGCTAATTTTCCGAACCAAAACCCAAGATAAAATCCTTATTTAATTTGAACAAAATTAATTGTTCACTTTTATTTCGACTTTTTGTCTCTAAAATAAACTTGGAAAATAACACAAATTTGGAGCATGAAGCGAATTTGATCAGAGTTTTATTTTTACACAACTGCTATATTATGTTTTTAGTAATAATGCGCTTTTTGTGCCACACTCTTCACCGCACGCTGTATGCCGACATTTTGCCCTAAGTACCTGACGAGCATCCCTGGCGGACCGAACGAACGGAGCGGATACGCTACAGCGTATCCTTATAGTATCCACATCGTATCCTCTCCGTATCATGCAAGAAAAACTCATTAAAAAAGGAAGATGAACATTTCACTTGTTAAAATTCGGATTCTACGTGAAATTTTGCGTTAAAAGGTCACGGAGTAATCGCAATAGTTTTTCTTGCAACATTAAAAACTTTAAAAAAATATTATACTTATCGATAACGTGGGCTGAAGGCGACTTCAAACGCATCGTCGACGGATAAAGCCTATGAACTGCTACTGAATGACGATGCGTTTGAAGTCGCCTTCAGCGCACGTCATCGATAAGTATTATATTTATTAAAAGTTTTTAATGTTGCAAGAAAAACTATTGCGATTACTCTGTGACCTTTTAACTCAAAATTTCACGTAGAATCCGAATTTCAACAAGTGAAATGTTAATCTTTCTTTTTTAATGAGTTTTTCTTGCATGATACGGAGAGGATACGATGTGGATACTATAAGGATACGCTGTAGCGTATCCGCTCCGTTCGTTCGGTCCGCCAGGGATGATAGACGCACGCTGTGCTGCATATCATGCAGACCGTGTGCGGGCACTATGCGGGATTACTTATTACTCTCAGAACGTGCTGCCACTCTGCTTGCATTGTTGCCGACACATCGTGCTTGCACGCCATGCGCCCATGTGCGTCAGCATGCATTGTTATCTGGGTTAATCCATGAAACCACTCTTTCGACCCGACCTCTTATTCAATAACTAGATTTTCCAAAATTCAAAATTTTTTCAAAATTCATCAGTGAACGTAATGCAGGCATTTAAATAATGGCAGTCTCAACCCTGCAAAATGCACAGAGCGTTCAAATATACTGGCATATATTATTACTTTTGAAAAAAAACAATACCATGAAGGCACCACGTTGCGCTGCGGGGCTCTAGCGCCAGTGTCACGAGCGTACCGGAGTACTCAACGCTTATTTTCATACATTAAAAATTTGAATCCCACTTTCTAATCTACATGGTCCTATAGGAAAAAACCTGGACTTTCTTTTAAGACCAAAAAAAAACAAAAAAACCTATCGTATTTCCAAAAAAAGTGAAATTTATTTTTGAACTCCATTTTTGAAGGTCAAATATTTATTTTTTGATAAAATTCGTAGCACCAATCGAAAGGGCGTGAAAACCCTATCAAAACTGTATTAGACATAATTTTTTTCATCGCTATTAAAAGAGTTAAAAATTGCCGAAATAGACGATATCCACAAAAATCCCAAAACTTTTACCCCCTCCCTCTCGGTCAATACTTATCCGAATGACAAAATTTTTTCCCCACATACTACTATCCAATAGCACAACACTTTGCCTAAGTTTAACTTAGATCAGACAACTTCGACTTTTTGAGTGGGTACACTTGAGAAATAACGCCCCGTAAATGTTACGGCCCATGACCGAAATCGGCCAATGTTCGAGAATGGCCGGTCATTGTCGACATTGCCCAGCTATCTTTCGGCATTGTTGTCTAATAGGATAGTCAGCAGGGGTAATATCGGATTACAGAAAAACACATTTTATTGAATAAGTGCTGAAAAAGTAATATTTCTGCAAAGTATAAATATTTATGTATTTTTAATAATTTTGGTTTTTTACTTTCATTGAGAAAAATACAATGTTTCTGCAAATTTAAGTTAGCCATGGAATTTCACATTTATCTATAAATACAAAATAGCAACTTTCTATAAGTCCGAAAGGATAGAAAAAAAACTTTTGGTTTGTTAGTGGTTTTTATCAAGAAAAGGTTCTGAAATATTCTTCCCACATTACCATTGATGGTTCCATTTCACGCAGTATGGTGGTCTTCCATATATCAAATTACACATAATAATGGGGTTTATTAATAAAAATTATCTGAATGACATATGTATATCTATCAATGATAAACAAAAGGTATTGCTTTTATAAAAAAACAGTATTTGTAAACATTTTTTTTTTAGTAAAAATAATCTTCGCTTTTCGTAACTTCATAAAAAAAGTTCTTAACTTCAGAATAATTATTAAAAATAATTAAATTTTGTTTACAATTTGGAATTTTGAGTACAGCTCCATTTCGAATTTTTATTGCACTCTTTCATAATTCTTGTAAGAATTCAGACTTTTTTAGATAAATTTTGTTTAACAAACTTGAAAAAACTATTGTGAAAGGTTTTTTTTGTCAAATCAGATTTTGTATCTTACATTAGGGTGGTCCAAATTTATACTTGTAAAAATTCGACATTCGATTTTTGGTGATCGATCTCCTTCCAATGCAACATTAATTCGTGCCCCCGGACTTTTGACATTAACACGGGGTTTTTAATGGGAAAAGCTCGGCTTTCGAAAAACTGAGAAAAAAGTACTTTTTACCAACTTTTTGTAAATTCAAGTTTAGTCACCTCTCAAGGAATGCAAACCCCTTGTATTGTGCCCGGAAAATGCCCCAAAATTCAAAATAGCAGTTTTGTGTCAAATTCATGCTAGAGACGGTATTTTTTTAACTTTTTTAACATGAATTATTTTTAGTCGATAAGTGACAAGTTTCAAAGTGTTTTATAACTAATTTTAAATTTTTTCCCCAATTATCATTCGTTTAAACAATTTTTTTCTCCTGTGAATCGAAAAAGTTACTATTTTCTTAAATTAATTACACATTTAACGAATGTTGAGAGAAACATATTCTTTAACGATATTTGGTAATTATTTACACAATTTTCATTTGTTTCAACTATTTTTTCCTCTCGTAAATCTTGAAAACTTACTATTTTCTGGAGTCATTAATAGCAGCTAATGAATCTTAAGAGTGATTTTTATTGTGGCAGACAGTTTTGCTATTATTTATACAATTAACAGTCACTCAGTTACGCCTTTTCATGGGAAAGGTGCCGAAAATTCATGTTTTTTTTTATAATCTCTTACACTATAACGCTTATTATTGAGTATCTTCTTATTTCGGAACTTATACTCTAATTTTTTAAATGTTAATCATTTTTTCAAACTAGAATTTTCTCCATCTTTCCCATGAATAGGAGCAAGTGATATTAGTTGTTTAAATATGTATTACGAATAGCTTTTTTCTAACAACTTTGATTCCATCCCCACGTCTCTTATTATAGTAGTTCATTGTTATTTTTAAAGACTCCAGTTTCAAAACATTATTTCACTAGTTCTAAGTTTCAAAACTTAAAATAAAAATTTTATCATCCCATTAGTATGATAGTCAAAGTTAGGTAGTATTCTATCGAAAAATTATTTGAATGACCACGAATAAAAATGTTCTTTGTCTTCTATCGTTCTTTATTCACTACATCTGCTATTAAATTATTTATTATTCTTGGGCATAGACAGCTTCATTCGCGTCATCCAAGAGATTGATTTTTATTTTTTTTTAAACTAATTGTTATCAAATTGCATCAAATCTATTACGAAATGTATCATTGAACGTCATGCCGGTAGCTCAGTAAACCTTGAAACAGTGATAAGATCTTGGGCGTATAAATTCTATGACGTTCGCAAATTTACATTCATCCTATCTAAACAAGCTATCTCGCGTTTTTTGTAGCTTTCGTAATTTATGAAAAAAATTTTAATTGGCAAGCAGAAGCCCATCTATCAATTGTTTCGAAGGCGGCTAGTAATCTAGTGATTTTTTCGGCAAAATGAGTTTTAGGGAAAATGAAATTTCGGACAAGTGAATACCTACCGCTTATAACTTGGACAATTTTCTTCTTATCGGAAAAAGTCGTAAGAATAAATTGTTCGAATTTGCAAGTGCTACGGACAGCCGTATATAGAATTCCTGAATTTTGAAAAAAATTGTTTCAAACCTTTTGAAAATGCTTTAACTTTTTGAATTTGTATCCAAAATAAATGGTGAACGAGCTCGTCGTTTCTCTTTACACCCTTAAAAAGTGTGCTAAAGCACAATCCAATGAAGTTATCCAATATACAGATGAAGACAACGACCATAGACACCATCGTAGAACCAATTTTTTCGGATTCAGATAGGGTGACCAGCAGTGGGACTCCGATGCTGTTTCGAAGTCGAAAATCGAACGAACCTCTCTTTCTATCTCCACTCGTTAGGAAAAGAGGTCCGCTCGATTTTCGACTTTCGACACGGCATCGGAGTCACACTGCAGGCGTCCCGGCTTTCCGGGAAGTGTCCCGGTTTTATAGTAAAATAACCCGACCGTACGACTTGTATACTAATATGCTTTTCATAAATATAAAGACGTGAGCAACCACTGTTAAATCAATTTATCATGAATTCATCAATTGTTTCATAAACAAATTTTGCAATAAAATTTGTGTCCTGTAGAAGATTTCTCCTGATTTTTTTTTTTCAATTGGCGATTAGTGTATAAAATTATCCGCTTATTTAATATATAAACAAGAAATCGTAAATTTATATCATTAGAACATGAATAATCAAAGAAATGTGTCTTTAATGAATCAAAAGTAAATAAATCCATTATAATAGCACATTTTAAATTTCATTTTGATGAATGGATTTCAAGCTACAATACGTATATCCTCAAATATTCAGAAATTAACGTAAATAGATTTATCACGTTTTTTCGTTTACTCCTCAATTATTGTCATAACACTGACAAGGCTTTCGTTAAAAAAAAAACTTTTTTTACCACAAATTTCATCAATCGATTGCAGAAACATTCTAATGCTATTAAAAAAATCTAGAATAAGAACGCTGCTTGGGTGCAGTTGGTTTTCGCGGATGCCTCCCAGCTGTAAAACGTTTTTTGATGGTTTGCATGCGTAAAAAAATTGTTAGTGACACGATTTACACAATTCACTTTAAAAATGGTCGCTATCCTCCGGAATAATACTTCCTTACCCACACTCATCTCCGTTTTGCAGGAAAATTTTACAGTTACAGATATTGTACAGCTGATTTTTCTTTTATATTCGCTAATATTAGCTACCTAATTGGCCCGGAAAGTTCTGCAGGTGCTGGCGATTGGTCAATAGTGTCGATTACGGCACATACAATAAAAGAATAACTAATTGATTGCTTATATTTAAAACTATGGTCATTTAATTTCTCTTCTAACAACTGCAATTTAAAACCGAAACCTCAAAATTATAAGAATATTTTTAATCTGCCATTCTCACCAGATTATTGTAAAACTAACTATATATAATTAGCTGAAGGAACTGGGTATTAAGAAAGAAATTTAATTCTCATTACAACCTTTATATTTGAGTAATTAATTGGTATAAACAACATTGTAAATATCAATCTCCAGATAAGTCTGGCTAATCATTATCTCAATTTCTAAATCTCTCGGTTCAACTCACCATATTACAGTTCAAACCCAAGTTTTATAAACTGTCATAATTCTTATAAATGCAGTAAAAGCATAGTCTTACAAATAAACAATTTATTTATTTCCCCAGCCCCAGAGACCTTTGACAAGGCCAGTAAGACCTTGTGCTTTCTTTCCCTGGTCCTGCAACTTGTTAGACAAGTCAGGAAATTCGACCATGTTAAATGCCAAATCGAAAAACAGAGGTTTACAAGGAATGCTTTGCATCGGTGGTGGCAGTTTGTAAACGTTAGGTTGCTTGCTGAGTAACGAAGGATCTTCTCTATACTCATGCAGTCGTTCCGACAGAGGTTTTTTAGTCTTGAATTGTTTATTCGTGGTAAAATCTTCTTCTTGGCCCTCTTCCAGAACACTATGAGCGTGAGCCGCATATTGTGCGCCTTCAATTGAGGTCTCCAACTGTTTCAAAGATTCTTTCATATCCTTTGGAAGAATCGAACCACACTTAAGAGCGTCTTGAGCATGTTGCAGGGATCTTTGATATAAAACCATAGCATCTCGCCATCTATGAACATTGGCAAGAGATTGAGCCATGTAGAAACACCTAAATGCTCGATAGGCTTTAGTCTTCGCCTCCTGTTCTTGTAAGAACTCTTCATCATCCTGAAGTTGAGATATCTCCACTAAATTGTGAAGTGCAGCTTCGTAAAGTCGAACGATACTCGATGGCTTTGCCTTTTCGGACTCTTCCTTCTTCACCATTGCTAAATTACGTTCCAGAGTTCTTGAAAGCCTGATGTACTGCAGATACGCCACCAAATTCTGAGGCGCAGTCGCTTGATCCTTGATCTTCAGTTCAGCTTTGAAAACTTCGCGAACGTTGTTGATTTTCTCTTTGTAGTCTCGCAGAGAAGCCTGTAGAAGATCGATTTTAGCTTGTTGGTCACTGGCTTTGTCCAGGGTCTGGTTTAGTTGTGAGTCAGCCATCAACATGGCAGCTGCACTCGAAGGAATGGAGCCGCAGGATTTTCCGCGCCATACCACTTCCTCAGCATTAGTTTGCTTCTCTCGCGTTTGAGCTATCACAGCATCTAAGCTGGCTAATAATTCTCCGCTCAACTGACCACGCATTTGCATGAGGTCATCGATGGCGGATGTATCGCCGATGTTGTAAGCACAGTATCTCAAACTCGGTGCGAGCTCTTCTACTCGAGCCTTGTACATTATCTGCTCGACATCTGGTAGAGCAGCAGCTAAGTTCTCGTAGACGACTTGAGCTTTCTTCAGATTCTCCATTGCGGTATTCCATAACTGGAGCTCGAAATGCAGTGACCCGTGGATCCAAGCGACATAGGCCTGAGCTTCTAGTTTTGTGCGGGCATCACAATTTACACTCTGAAAGCAAATGTATCATGGTTTATTTTATTACATTAGTTTATTTCAATTAAGGTTACAAATTTTATATTCGGGCCAGGAATTATGAAAGAAACTTTTTTATACATAACTTTCCTTTTACAACGTAAATTTGGAATATTTATGTCCATAGTAGTAAAAACAGTTGCCTCACTGGCTAACGCTGTCCGGATTTCCCTACATTGTGTGCGGGACAAGTGGTAGAAAAAAAGTACCCACTTGTCCCGCTGCTGTGCCGCCCACATGTCAAGACCGATTAAAATCCGAAATATTCAAAATAATCGGGAAAATAATATTTATTCCGTAAGAATCATTTTATCATAAATTTAATTATAGCACTGCACTCGCATCACAAAACTGCACATTTGTAGCAATGAAACGGCTTCATGTCTTCATTCGTTCTTAAGATAAAGTATTTGTAAATAAATCCCCGTAAGAAATAAATTATTCAATATTTAGGAATTTTGACGAATGTATTGTATTAAAGAACATTGAAAGATTATCTGTGAATTTTTTCATATTTTTGCTAGAGTCGTCCGTTATCTGGAAACAGGTGAAAGTCGACGCTTGAAAAAGTAGGCCGCAAACCCCCTGTATTTTGGGATGTTTTGCGCTCTAACTGTTGACAACTTTTTTTAGAACAAAAGTGATCATATCGTTAAATTCGGAAGACTTTAAACTTTCAGGTGCTTTCTATTAAATAATTCAGAAATTTTGGTTGAACGAGTTGCAATCAAAAGTAGTGAGGGGCCTTGACTTTTTGCCCTGACTTTAGAACTTGCCTTAATTTTGAAATTACTTGCCTGTTGTGTTGCTTTAATTTTCAATTTTTTTTTTATTTAAAGTTTTTGAAATTGGAACACTTTTGAAGTTATAATTTTTTTTTACATGAAATTTTACAAAATCGAAAAATATTCTCTTCCATTATTTAATATGAACAGGATTCCAAATTCAAACCTATTTTAATATTAATTCTTATTAACGGCGAAGAATTTTAAATTCAATTTATCATTAATAATAAAAACTATGTAATTATTACATAGTTACACTACATAGTTATATTACATAAATTATTGAGAAAATCCTCTGAAATACATATTTTCGTTTAAGAAGCAAGGAAGTATGATTTTTCAAGAAAACTCAACTTAGCAGTTTAGTTTTCCCTGCTTTAATTGTGAAAGAAACTTGTAGCAAGTGCATATTTTTACTTGTACTTTTATTTGAATTATTAATATTTTTTTGATTAATATTAAATTAATTTGTAACTACAAATCTCAAAACTTCAAGGACATTCATTTTCAACGCTTCAAACTTAACATTACTCAATTAATGAGGTTTTTAATTTGAGAATGTATAAATGAAATTATTTATTCTTGATCATTAAATTTTAAATTGACTGATTTAAAACGTTTTCGACCTCATAATGTTCTACTGTTGAAGCTT
Organism: Andricus quercusramuli; assembly: GCA_932178445.1. Classification (NCBI taxonomy): domain Eukaryota; kingdom Metazoa; phylum Arthropoda; class Insecta; order Hymenoptera; family Cynipidae; genus Andricus; species Andricus quercusramuli. The sequence goes on along the minus strand of CAKNXH010000199.1, from coordinate 402,717 downwards.
GTATTTAAAAAAATTAAAAAACTCTGAATATAGATTCACGCAATTAGAAACTGTTGAATTTCAAAATGTGATTCAAATGGAAAATAGGTAGCGAATTAGTGAGAAAAACGGAAGGAAGTCGATTAGTCCCATCTTTTTATAAAGTCGAAAAATATCGCATTTATCAAAACAGTCGCCAGAGTCCTAGAAATGAATATTAAAACATTGAAAATGATCACGATATGAACTAGTCATGAAGGCGGAACAATACTGTTTTACTTCACGACGCTAATGGTTCCACCTAAATTGACATGTACTTTTGTCATATAAATCCCCTAAAAAAAATTATTGAAATTGTTTTGCCACCGGCTATTAATTATATACGAGTTAAATTTTGTTATCTTAAATAGTTTGAAAGTTATCGGTATTCTCGACAAGACGCGCCAGGATGAAGTTAAATTTAAATTAAATTTAATATAATAAACAGTTTTTCATGTTATCTTCTTTAAAAATTTTAACACTGTGCTCATCCTGGTTCATTTTATATGAAATTCTGATAGCTTTCAATCTATTTAAGAGAAAACTTTTCAAGTCATATAATTAACATTGAAGAACTTAAGGTCGGTACTGTATAGTATACTTATATGCGCGCATATACGAGAAACAACCAGATTTCCCTCTCTCTCTCTCTCTCTGATTTTCGACAAAACAGTAAAAAGAAGATAAAGTAGAAAAAAGTACATTTTTCGATAAAAAAACAAAATCCCCGTTCTTTCCACGGTGAAATAAAATTCCCGGGTTATTCCCGATTTCCCAGTTCGCTAGACCATGTAAATGTAAACAAAAAAATAAAATAAAAAGATTTGTCGACCCTCCCAAAAAATCATGAATCAAAGAAATTAACTAAATTACTAAAAAGTAACCCCACTTCAAACTTAGATATGTTTACCTCTATTAATTCTTGCAACTGAAGAGAATAGCTTGCAGCTTTTCTCAATCGAGAAATCAAGTGAAACTTTTTTCTAGGCTCAGTGTTGGATTCTTGACGCAGCTGCATAGCGTAACTCCAAGCTCGTTCAGCCATTACAAGAGGAACTTGTAAAAATTTATCATCGTTGACCATTGCAGTATTGACATCACGTCGTTTGAAGTGCCGTCTGTCACCTTGAGGAATCTTCAGTACTTTTCGAAGACGTCGCAGACGCCTCGAACAGTAACCCCTATATCGCTGGTAATCGCTGTGCCGTAAACCATGTTGCTGTTGTGCTTCCTTTATGATTTTGAGGACTGTACATTCGTTAAGGAATCATAGATTAACAATTAAGAGTAGAATTTGTAATCAAATTGTACCTTCTCTACCTTTCCTCCTCTGTTGTTTAAAATGTTTATTTTATTGTTACATAAAAATAGAGCTAAGCCATATTCTAAACAATGTATCTACAATTTTAAGCCTTTTGAACTCGTATTATTAGTTTACAGAAATGAAACCAAAATTTTACAATTTGAAATACAATCCAGTTCTATAGTACAAATCTATGAAACAAAATTTCAATTTTCTACAAGGGAGAAATTTCGTCTAAAATATTATTCGAATTAAATAATAGCATTATTTGGAATATTAGGAGCATTATTTGGAATATTAGGAGCATGATTCCTATTTTTTTCGGAGAGAAAATTCTGTAAAAGATTTTCAAAGTTTGGAGCAAAAAGTTCTTTTGCTGAAATAATTAGAAACACAAAATTTGTAAATAATTGCATGATAATCAAAATAGTTATTTTTAAAAAAATTTGGGTGCGTAATAAATTTATATTAGTTTTTTTTTACTTTTAGGATTTCCGAATATAGAACTGTCGACCTAACATTTTTAAAACATATTTCATTTTAAAAAAGTTATACTCCAATGTGAGATTTTCTTGTAGGAGAAATTCATAGGTTTCCATTAGAAATTCTTCAAATATTAGTAAATACTTTATTTACATTAATAAATACGGAGTGGTTTGCCACGAAAAAAACGTGCCTCTAAGTTAAAAATTGGAGGAAAGTTTAAAACGTGTACTTCTTGGCGTATATTCTAAACATAGATCAAAAATAGAATTTAAACTAAATGTCGCCAGTAATTAATACAATATCACGGTATGTGGACAAAGAAAATAATACTGGCTGGACTTATTTACATAGAATGTATCATTTCCTAATGATATTGGGATTGTTTTATATTGTTTATTAAGATTATATATCAATGAAGAAAAATTCAGTATACAGTAATGTACAAAATTCATAGTCACAGTCTGCGTTATATTTACGATTGTCTTTACACAAAAATATTGTTTATATGACAATATTTTAAATAAAGTTCATTCTGAACACGAAATACACTATTTTATGTATTTTATTAATTGAAACAATGACTAACAAATAATAAAAGACAATAACTATTCAACTAAATTTCGTTTTTGGCCTATATTTGAAATGCGCGCCAAGAAATACGCAGCCCATCCCACATGTCATCTGCCCATTAACTGTACTAAGTCCGAATTTAATTTGCACTAAGATCAAAGAGATAAAGATACTGGTGATTCCTGATGAAACTTTACACGTGAAGTGTAAATTTTATCTGGAAATCAATAGAATGCGGAGTGGTGGCTGACACGCGAAGACGTGCATCTAATTTAAAAATTACGTTTATTTTTTGCACTTGCCCATACTTTTTTATTAAGAGGCACGCTTTTCACGTGGCAGAAACCGCTCCGTATTCTACTGATTTCTATATGAAATTTACACTTCGCGTGTAAATTTTCCTTAGGAATCACCGGTTCCTTTACGTCCCCGATTTTAGTGTAATAATAGAAACGAGAATTGCAAATAATTGCTGAATTTTGTTGAATAACCAGTGTAAATTTCAATGATATAAACCTACTTTTACCAAGATTTTTATTTACAGTTCGCGTGCAAATTTTCCTTAGTAATCACTGGTATTTTTATGTCTCCGATTATTAGTGTAACTTTACACTTTTTTCGTGAAACTGCCAGAATGGTGTAAAAATTCCTCCACAAATTAATATAAATTAACACAAAATGTGTAAAATTTCTCGTGTCTTGGAAGAAAAAATGTCCATTGCGACATTACCGAACGGAAATTTACATCGCGCTTTCTATACAATGTCCCTTAATTTCAATTTGGAGGCATGTTTTTCACGTAACACCAGCCGCAGCCTAATAAATAGTGTTGGAACAGCATAAGTTATTAAATATTTTGAAGCAAAACAAATTTTCGTAATCTTTATGAAAAACAGCAGTCTTACGAATAGTGTTAATTTCTGTTAATGTTTAAATAGAAGTCGTGGCACTTCGTGAATAAAATAAAGATGAGATCAAATAATTCTAAGTAAATATCAGATGGAATTTTGGCGAAAAAATGTCACCGAGAGTACAATTTATGAAAACAGATCCGATTTATGATATGAAATTACTTGAATTTCAAGAATTTGCATGAACTCACGACGAAAACAGTAACTTAATAAATTCGAAAGCATTAAAAATATTTACATGCCATATGACAAGTTGGTTCTGCAGGTCCTCTCAAAATAAGTTGAGGTTATGGAAACAACATATGGATTTTCAAAGTGTCAATATCTCTTAAATCCAATCCACTTTAGAAAAATAAAAGGATACTTTCCAGCGAATATTCTTTTTGCTCTTTCGGAATATCTGGATTGGCATTTTCCGTGTTTTCGTTGGATAAATCGGAACTTTTCTCTCGCATCACCATTTCGACAGTGACAACCGTGACAACCACCAAACTGCACCAAACTACGGACACAGTGACACAGTCACAGCTCACAGCTGGTCACAGCGACGAAGGCGAAACCACGAAGACACGAAGACACGCGCCATGATCCAAGAAAATATGGTTCCGCCACTTGGGGGACGAGAGTGCGTTCATGTCGCGCGACGTACAACGACCACCATATCGGTTACCATGGCAACTTGTAGACGCCTCGCTTGAGAATATCTTTGCTTTCTGCATGCAATAAACTGCGGATCTGCAATCGTGTGAAACGGGGTGCCGAGCGAGAATTCTACAGGAGAAGAAATTGGATTCCAGCGCTAGTGGACTGGTGGCCATTACAGTTGACCACGTGACTTAAAATTCCATTCACCATGCCCACTTTCGTATTATAAGACTCTGTTATTATATTAATTAGTAGAAATTTTGAACTATTTTCAAAAAAAGCGAGGTATTATTCCAGATTAAGGATATTAAAGAAATGTGTCTGAGAAAATGTAAATATTATTTCTCGCACAGCTTTCTAAGAAAATAGTAACGTCTCTTATCAAAAATCAAATGAATACGCGCCTGGAAATGGAAATGGATTTGGTTATATGAAAGAAAAAAAGAGTGGTCAAATCGTAGATCACGGGTCAAAAGGTCATAGCTGATGGGCACATGGGGCACGTAAAAAAACGTATCGATATATATCGATATTCCTGAGAGAAAAAATCGATATTATATATATTATCGATAACTTCCTCCTCCCTTCGCCATCCTATAATATCTTTGCCTAACCTGACCTTATTTCAGTTTCGCCTCTTTGGTTTCGAAAATTAAAATTAATGACAAATGCAATCTGCTGATCTGCAATCGTGTGAAAGAGCCCTTACAAGGAAGAAAAGAAGAGACACAACCAGCAACCAGTGATGGGTAAGTAAAATACTCGTGGTAATTTACTTGGTTTTCTACGGTAATTTACCTGGTATTTTACGTCATCAGTTTTCTACATGATGTAAATTACGTCTTGTTCTATATATGAGGGCGCCACCTCTGAGGCGGGAAATTGAAACCTCGAATCAGACAGCCAATCAGAGGTTTTCTACATGTATTTTACATATTCCAGGTATTTTACGCAAAATACCTCCTTTAGGTATTATACGTAAAAGACTTCCAGTGACGCGTAACTGCATATTCCTGTTCGACATTATTATTTTTCAATTAACAATATAGGCATTGAAAACAAACTCTTACACCCTTTTGGGAATGCCGATACCAGAAATTCAAAAAAGTGAGGTTATGCACAGTTCTACAGGTCCGCCATCTTGGCACGTAATTTACTAGGTATTTTACCTGTTTTCTACGTAAAATACTTCACTTAGGTATTTTACTTCAAAATCCTCCAGTTACGCGTAACTGCACATCCCTGCCAGCAACGGTATCTTTGACGATGTCAACTCGGCTAATCGAAGAAAATATCGATATGTATCGTGTAGAGGAAAATGTATCGATAATTTTCGATACCATGGTATATCGATATGTATCGATATTCATCGATACTCCCCCCCCCCCCCCCACACTATAGATTTACAGAAGAAGATTCTCATCAATCTCATCTCATTGTGATTGTGTGTCGACCAGTTTCGACGACCGACGTGTTGAATGCAACGAGATGAACTTTGTTTTGTTTTGGTTAAATCACCGGTATCACGCATAAAAGTTGTGCAATTAAAGAACCAAGTGATAGAAACAGTTTCCAACACTAACAAGTAGTTCGCTCAAACCGGTTATCATTTGCAACTAAAAGTAGTCAAGTGTTTCCTGCCAGAAATTTTTTAGAGCGTAAAAGTACATAGAGGTTAAGGATCAAGCATGTCGAGATTATTGGCACGTAGAATTTTTCGAGTACAGGGCAATTTAAAAACGTGCACACAGCTTAGATTTGTGCCAGTAAGGAGACTAAATTTGCTGGAATATCAGAGCAAAGAGCTTCTGAAAGATTGCGGTGTTTCTGTGCAGAACTTCGCAATAGTGGACAAATTGAATAAGACCAGTTCTGCATTGGAAAAATTAGGTTAGTTTTTTGCTTTAAATCTATATTTTTTCCATAATTTTTATTTTATCATAAAGTGTAATGAAGAAATTATGTAATTCTAGACACTGCAGAATATGTTGTTAAGGCCCAAGTTTTGGCCGGAGGTCGTGGCAAAGGATGGTTTGATAATGGGTTTAAAGGTGGCGTTCACATTACCAAAGAGTAAGTACATTTTTTCTTTTTCATGAATTTTCATGTTATATAAGTGAAAAAAAAATATCCGTAAGTTAGAAGCAAAATTTTAAAGAACTTATTCATGAACTGTTGTAAGTAATGTCTTGAATAGATTTGAACCTTTGCGGATCAAAAGAGGATACGCGTGGATTCAACCTGAGAAGTATTGTCCTGAAAGTCAATTTTAAAAATCATACGAATTTTAATTTTAAGACCTGATTCTTGTAGAGAATTTAGAGGCGCATATTTTTTTCCGTTTGCAAAAATTTGTATGTCTTATAGTTTTCGAATAAATTTGTAAAAAGTAGATTTTTTGAAAACAAAAAATTGCAATCTTTTTCCACTTCAACTCGCGCTAACTTAGCTAATTTTCAGAATTTTTCAATTTTATTAACACTAAATTACGTGTTGAAGTCTTCTGAAACTATTTGAGAAAGAAAAACTTTAATTTTTCTATAAACAAAAAAGTTTTTAATTTTTTTCTGAGACTTTGTAAAAGTCAAGAATTTCAAGCTTCAAGCGCTTCGTGTATCGAGCGAATTTCAAGCAACGGAACACTTCCAGTGACGAAGTTGGTGATTGAGGTTCAACGAAGTTTTCTGGAGAGCTTTAGATCAATCTGATCAACGGTTAAAAGACAATAAATGTTTTAATTTGCAAGCAGCAACCTTGACGCTGACCTATGCACGTGTCTCCTCGGCTACAAACGTGTTGTCGTGGATACCAAAACAAATTTCTGGACAGTACTTCTCAGGCTGAATTCACGTGTAATTTACGTGTTGCAAGAATTTGTTTTTTGAGAAAAATAAATGTTTCTAATTGTTATTATAAAAATTTACGAAATTTTCTCGAGCACTGTATTTAATAATAAAAGTCAATAAGCATTAAAGACTAAAGAACGTAAATCTCTTAAGAAGTCATCAACATGCATCTATGCAGGTCAAAAATCCTTTGATATTCAATATATTTAGGCTTCGGATGGACACCATATAAAGAAAAAGTATGTCCTACACAAATTTTTGTAGTATTACAGTTTCAAATATCGAAAAATTCGAATTTATCGAAAAATATCCCTTCCGTCGTCGTAATTTATTCTAGAACAAGATAAATAAAATAAATAATTGTTATGGAAATTAAGCAGTGTGTTGGGCCGAAAAATTTTTCCATATATTGAGTTGAACCAATTTACCAATTTAAGGCTAAAATTCCCCCTCCACTCCAACACTCCAATTACATTTTTCTCATTTTGTTGTATTTCTTCATCGGAAAAACGTCCCAGCAAGGAAAGTAAGGTGCCTCAAAATGTAAACGGTTTTTATAAGAAAAATACAGAAATTGTTCTATATAAATAATCAATGTATTACCCACTTACATTACAATGGGCAGTATACTGAACATAAAACTAGGAAAGCCAAACTCGAAATGATCTTCTGTTCTCCATTTATTCCGTTAGAAAATTTTTGTAATTAATTAAAAAAAAAAAGAATTGTTGTAACTTGTACGCATGCCCATAGTGGCCCATAAAAAAAGTAAATTTTTTTTCTGCATGTATAATGTGTGAACAAACTTTGAAAGATGTGCTCCAAATTTTAATGCCAACTTTTTTTGCCGAAATGACACTTTTCGTGGAAACGCCTATATAAAATCCCGCGATTGTTTGTAAGACAGATTTGTTTATTGTATATAATATATAATAACATTCAACAGCAAATTAATCTGATAAGGTACCATATCGTTGATATTACATTTGATTAAAAAAAATGGTATACCTCTCGTAATGAGACAAGTTTAATATGAAAGAATTATAAAAATAACTCACCTTGTTTTTTTCTCAATGTTCATTTGGAAAAAACTCCAATTTTCACGAGGTTAACATGTTTTTTTTTCTTCAAATTAGCTCTTTTTTTTTATTGTAGCCCTAAAGCAGTAGAGGAATACGTTAAGCAAATGCTGGGTCATCGTCTGATAACAAAACAAACAGCAAAGGATGGTATACTAGTGAATAAAATTATGATAGCAGAATCAGTGAACATTGCTCGCGAAACATACGTATGTATTTTGATGGATCGTCAATACAACGGACCTGTATTGATAGCATCACCAGCTGGTGGCATGGACATAGAAACCGTCGCCGAGAAAACTCCAGAACTATTAAAAACCGTTCCTCTAGATATTTACAACGGTATTGACGATCAAATAGCAAAGGAAGTCGCTGAATTTTTAGGCTTCAAAGAAAAAGACGTTCTGGAGAGAGCAATATTTGAATTGAAAAACTTGTGGAAATTATTCGTTGATATCGACGCCCTTCAGGTTGAAATTAATCCTTTGGTGGAAACTTCTGATAAACAAGTTGTGGCGGTTGATGCTAAAATATCTTTTGATGACAATGCCCAGTTCAGGCAAAAAGATATTTTTGCTCTAGAGGACGACAGCGAGAAAGATCCCAGAGAAGCTGATGCCGCAAAATTTAATTTAAATTACGTAGGCATGGATGGAAACATTGGATGCTTAGGTTATTTTATTTCATTATTATAATTTTTATATTTTTGTATTAATAGTGATCGTTTGGTCTTAAGTAGGTTTAATTGCAAGGATTGTGCGCACACCACTATTGACATTATTTGACACTTTTTTTAAATTATAGGACTATTTCGCCCCTATTTTACAAAAAATGTCACTAATTGCACTCTTTTCTTGTAATTGGTGCTAATGCCACTATTTATTCACTTTACCTTTTAAAATATTTTCGATCTTCAATGATTAGCAAAAATATCGTATCTACCATCTCAAGTGAAAAATAATATTTCACAAAATAGTAACACAGGCTGATATATACAAAAAATAATTTCAAATACTATGAATGCATCTATTCTTTATTATTTTCCATCTCAGACCTCGGATTGTACTCATTGGTTGAATATTCTAAAGTCGAAAATGTTCAAAATCAAATAATTTCAAATCCGAATACCAAAAAATCAAGCCACTGATTATAAAAAAAAAAACAGGTATAAGAAATGGTATAAGAAATTGAATTAAAGAGTTTTATTCAAAATTTCATGAAAAGATAAAAAGATATCAAAATCTGCATATCTATAATAATAATGCTAGAAACAAAAGTTACTAGTTGTTTATTACTTTAAATATTTTTCTATATGTATAGTATTTGATCTTATTTTCTTCTTTGAGAAAAACAAAAATATTAATAATTGGAGTTTTTGATATGAAACTTTTACTCACGATTCCTGAAGAATTTTTTTTTTATTTCATACGACCCGAGGCCTACATTATTTATATACATATAAATATACTATTTTAAAAAACGTGATGCCACTATTTTGCTACAATTTTTCAAAATTAATGGCGCCATTGACTCTATTTTTAATCTCTGAAGTAAGTCCTAGCCCTGTTATGGGATATTTAAAAAAATTTAATCATTATCCTTGCAAATGATAGATTTTATTTTGAACATCAATTTCTTTTTCAATGATAATGCAATAGTTTTTCGGTTTGAAGTTTAATTGCCTACAATGGTTCTATTTTTATTTTTAATTTCTAGTTTTACTAATTAGATGTTTAATTGATTTTATTTGTTTTTATTTTTACTTATGTTTAGTTAACGGAGCTGGTTTAGCTATGGCAACTATGGACATAATCAAGCTCAATGGTGGCGATCCAGCCAATTTCTTAGACGTTGGTGGTGGCGTGAAAGAAGAGCAAGTTTACCAGGCATTCAGAATCCTTACTGAAGGTGAACGATTGGATTTTCATTATTTTTTAATTGAGATTTTATAAAGAAACAAAATCTAATTTTTTCACTTTCAATTTTGTGATTACAGATCCCAAAGTAAAGGCAATCCTTGTAAATGTATTTGGTGGAATTGTTAATTGTGCGACGATAGCCAAGGGAATTGTCTCCGCTGCTCGAAATTTGGGTCTCACGCTACCCCTGGTTGTAAGATTAGAAGGTACGTAAAAGTAGAAAAAAGTATGCAATTATCAATTCGAATATTATTAATTTCAGAAAAGCATATTTACTTCCCGAAATTCCATTTTTCAATTTTAGGTACGAACGTAACCGAGGCAAGAAAGATAATAGCGGATTCTGGTTTGCCGATCCTGACGGCAAGTGATTTGGACGAAGCCGCAAAAAAGGCTGTGTCTTCTATTAAACAGTGAAATGTTAATATTTAAGTTACTGCATATATTTTTAAAGAGACTGGATAATTCTATTAGGCAGATGGAAGACCATATTACAAGAAAAGACGCGACTGATTTACGTAAGAACATATGTTTACTTTACTCATGACTCTCTATAGACTGTTTTTTCTTTAAATATTTCCATAAAAGATACCATTACAAGCTTTGGTTCCTTCTTTGAAGGGACTGATATGAGATTCAATTACAATACACTATCTCTAGAGGCTGGTATATTGTTGGTTATAAGAAGTTTTATGTTCAGTACCTTTTGATTACAAGATTAATTAACTTTTCTATTTTTACTCTTCACTTGAAGGCTAATCGGTCCTCTGCATTTGCATTATTATTTTTCAAATCCGGGACTCATAAATAATTTTTTATACAAGTTCTTGAAAAATGTGAGTACTGAATGCATTTATGAATTGTGTACGGGCTAACGTTACGGAAAATTCCGTAATACTAGACAGTGGACATTTTCTTCTTCCGAAGTTATTTAAAACATTAAAGAATTAACTCTTTAAGAATATTCAAGAGTACAAAACTTGAACTTTTTTTTTTGCGTGAAGTGAAGACTTTTCAAGTCTAGAGTACTATTCTCACCTACAATATTTACAACGCCAGTTCATAGGCATATTTTCTACGCAGTTTTTTATGGTCTATGTTGATACTAGAGATAACTTATTACTGTATATTATAGTAGTGATTCTCCGGGCAGATTCTGATATTGTATAGTATATATTTCAAAGGTTTACTTAGTTTAGTCAGAGAAAAGGGAGATACATTATGTGAAGTATCAACTTTATAAGTTTTTCAATAAAATTTTCATCATAAATCGATCTTTTAAGCCTATCCTGTCGTTAGGATGAAATTTCTCAAGTGGTTTAACATTTAGCGTAATTTTTCCGTGCGAATAATGCAAATTTTTATATTTCTATAATTAGTGAAAGGCTTAAGAACTGATATAGCCATCCCAAATTCGATCACCGTATCTGTATTTCGGATGATTCACATTATCAATCTTCAGAAAAAAAAAATCATTTAAAGGACAGGGAAGGAGTTTATGACTTCTTTTTAAAAGATTGGTAGAGTAGCAAGTGATATATCCAAAATGCAAGGGTCTCACGGTGGACACTGGATTGGAAAACAGAAAATAAATGGGGAATTTTAAGTGTTATTTTAAGATTCCACACAAATTTTATCAGACAAAATTTTGAAGTGTTTTTACAGAGATTGAAGCAATAAATTAAATTATTGAGATTGCTACTTTTTTTTAGCACACGAAATTTTCATTTGATTTTGGTTTGTTTGAAGCTACAGAAGTTTGAATAAAATTAAAAATAAGGTGAAAATGAAAAATTTTCCACGTCAAATTAAAACTTAGGGGCACGTAACTTTGATTGTACACCCTTTCATAACAACACCGAATTATGCATTTAGGACTTAACTCAATTTTTATTAAATTTTATGGAAAATTAATAGCATTTTCAAATAATTTGTTTACTAATGAGTCCTGAAATGATTGATTTGCTTAGAAATGATGTACGGCTTTTTGAAAATTTCTATACAAAGCCGCGACTTGACAAAAACAGTTTTTCTTTAATATCTCTGTTCGAACCGGAATTGAGTTAAGGCGGTTTTTAACCTGTAGGGGAGACTTCAATTTTAATTACTTACGTCCTTATTTCATTGAATTATTGCATACAATTAAAATTTGGTATTAAGATCATGACATGTAATTTTTTTAGACGAGTCCAATGATACAAAAATCTCAATTTCGATAAAAAGTTGAGTTAAGGATGTCTTTAACCTAGCTTCTTGCTTAGGGAATTGAATCAACATGGTTACTAGGATGGTTCTTATTTATACTTGGTGGATTTTTTTCTCGAATTTCTCTGCTTTCACCCCACAGTTTTGTTCGAATGCCAAAAAAAAAAATCTCCAAATTTGAGCAAATCGGTTGATATTTAGGGGTCGCGCAAAGGCCATGAAATTTCCCATTGATTTAACATGGGAAAAAGTCAGCTTTTTGTCAATCTAATATTTAAACCTGATAATATGTTACAAATGATTCTGTGTTTTAGTATATTGTTCAGAATTTGTTAGAGAATAAGAATCAATCATAAATTTTGAGGTTGAATAATTTTAAACTACTCTTATGGGTCCCCAAAGAAAACTCCTTAAGTGACAAATGTTAATTTTACGTAATATTGCGGTTTATTGACGCTTTTTAAACGTTTTTTTTACATAAATAACCATTGGTCAGTTATTTCAGAATACCCAGTCATTTGTTAACTAATATTCAATTGTTTAAACAATTTAAATTTGTTTAAATATTTGTTTTCGTCAGGTTACTCGCGAAATGAACGTATTTTCTGGACATTATGAGTTATTTAATAAATAATAACAATACAATAATTTGTTCAAATAATATTACAAATATTTAAGTAACAAGCATTTGTTCAAGCATATATTAAACCTAAAAAAAAGCAGGAGAAACATTTTCTCACTAAATTTTCAACAAATTTTAATATTTTCAAGTACTAATTTGTTTATTATGATTACTCGTAGATGTTCAAACAAATTGAAATTTCTTAAACAATTTTTTTGTTTACATATTTTTTGTTGCTATTTTTCGAAAGGTTGACATATTTTTATGTTTTACTTTGCTTTTTAAGAATACTCATAAATGTTTAAACAAATTAAAATTGTTGAAACAATTGAATATTAGTTAACAAATGAGTGGGTATTCTTAAAATAACTGATCAATGATTATTTATGTAACAAAAACTTTTACAAAGCGTCAATAAACCGCAATATTACGTAAAATTCACATTTGTCACTTACAGGGTTTTCTTTGGGGACCCATAAGAGTGGCTTAAAATTATTCAACCTCAAAATTTATGATTGATTCTTATTCTCTGACAAATTCTGAACAATATACTAAAACACGGAATTATTTGTAACATATTATCGCGTTTAAATATTAGATTGACAAAAAGCTGATTTTTTCCCATGTTGAATCAATGGGAAACTTCATGAGTTTTGCGCGACCCCTAAATATTAACCGATTTTGCTGAAAAATAAGGGGCACCCTAATGGTTACATGCCTTGAAGAATATTTCTCACGATACAATCTGAACCCCGACGACTCCCTCAAAATTTTAATTGTAAAGCTATAACGGACCTTCCACGGAGAATATAAATATAAACATTGAATATCTTAAGACAAACTTAGAATTTAAAAAACACTGAAATTTCAACTTTTCTACAACACCTGCTTATGATCTTAACTTGATCATTTCGCTTAGGACTGATTTTTTGTATAATTTATATATTTTTTCAGATATTTTGGTAACAAATTGTATCCTTCGTTTTTTAAAGATTAAGAAAATTTTCGTAAATATTAAAAAACACAGCCGTCTGAATACTTATGAACGACACTTTAAGTAAAAAGTGTAGCTTTGAACGCTTATAGTTTTGAAATTTTGAAATGTTTGATTTCCTGAATTTGAAAGCTTCTAAACGTGGTTTATTTAAATGTCGAAACTCTACCATTTTTTCTGTGCATCCTGTTTCTAATTAAACTTTAAAATTGTTCAGTTTTCAAACTTTTACGATTTTATAAATTTCAGAATTTTGAATGCTTTTTTGGAAAGGTTTTCAAAATTAGGTTTTAATTCAGATTAATGTTATGCATTCCTGATGGCTCATTATTCTTTCTTATACCTCAATTTATAAATTTCTTTATTCCGAGTGCTCAGACTTGAATTATTTCTCTTTTCATGGCTTCAAGTTAAATATGTTTTTTTATATATTAAGCGCGCAAAATTTTGTATTATATGCATATTTTTGAAAGTTTTTTTTATTAAATGAACAATTTTGATTGCTGCAATTTGAAATGGTTCGATATTAAGAATTAAACTTTTTAAATTTTGAATATTTATTTAATACTTTGCTCTATTCGTCTAAAAAGGAGTGTTAATATTTTAATTGCCGGAGATTTTTTCTTTCTACAAAATTTGAGTGGCCAGAGCCTTTCATGGTTTGAAGAAACTTGAATAAAAATTCGAAGGAATGTAAAGAGTTGAGAAGAAGCTTAGTTTGGTGTAAATTTGTTGTAAACACGTACGTGAATGATCATGTTACCAAATACGATTTTAAGAGATTCACTCGTGTCTCTGTAGATCAGAATGGACGATATAAACGAGATCTCATAGTGCAGCCCTCTTTTACCCGGTATGGTCTTCGATGCCGTTTAGGATGGATCGAATCGAACGTATTCGGGGGGAAAGAGTTGTCTTGTAGTTCAAGTCCATGAGGTGTGTGAGTAAATGAGACAAGAGCTCCTTGGTCGCCTCACCGGCAACCATATACGGATCTTGATTTTTAACTCACTTTCGAAGGTAATGTGTAATGGTCTGTCCGGCTTTTCAACGGCTTAGTGGGCCATGGGGTCATTGATTATGTGCTATCTTCTATCTTATAAAAACAAACTTCAATTCGATACCGTAATACATATCATTTTAAGGAGGATAATTCAATCAAAAAACGAAATAATCTCCATTGAAACAAAAAAATTTCCTTCTGTATTTCTTATAAATGTTACTTTATTTTTTAATTATGTATAATCACAATATCTAGTGTTCTTCTAGATGTCTATAAATAACATTTTCAATGGTATGGTATATTTTTGTAGGAATTGTATCATTAATTTTCTATACAGTATTTTTCCTGTATGGTAAGTCAATTTTATTTCGTCGGGAGGCGGTTGCGAAATATTTTTTTTTATTTGGCATTTAATAATAATGCGTCAGGTCTATGGAATGTATTTTTTGTAAGACGTTTTATATTCAGAAAAAGATGGCAATAGGCTCCAGACGAAATAAAATGGACTGAACCATATAGAATATTTTATTTTTGGGGTCTTATTCTATTCTGATTTTCTTTCCTCATATCCATATGTATCTAAATGAAAATATGTTTACAACAAATTGATAAGCATTCAGGTTTACACAGAGCAGTAATTGTGACAAAAATTTAAAATTGTTTCATTTGTAATCATTTGATAAAATTTCGTTTTTTCTAAAGTTTTGAATAGTTATCAACATTTTTCGGGGGGATAATTATTCTTTTACAGCTGGTTCTGATGATGCCGGCGAAATAGCGAGGAAGCATAGAAGAGCAGTGGAACAATAATAGTTCTCCGAAATTATATGGACAACGCATTGTGGAATGTCAGAGCCGTCGACGATCACTATTTCGTGGGAGACTTACGGCCGTGGTGAACAGGAGAGCACTCTGAAAAAAGGTGTCATGAAATAGCGGAACAGTAAGTTTAAAGCTTCTGATCCTTTAATGTTCCTTGATTTGATAAATTGAATTTTTTAAAATTTGGGGTTTTTATCTAGCCATTACGTTTTGATGAGCTAACATGAATTACTAAGTAAATATCAAAGATTTTAGAGTTTTTTAATTATGTATACAAATTTCTACACATTTTTTAGTCAAAACTTATTTTCGGTTTTTAAATTTTTCCATCTTAGTGATTTGATATTCGGGTTTTACTGGTTTTGTCCGCTAACTGTGTGTTTCAGTTCCTGTTGTACGTAATTTTTAAATAAGTTCATAGTGACACTACATGATTACGAATAGTTCAGATTTTAATTTTTACATTGTTATCAGAGGAGGTATTAGATTTGTGTCAAGATTTAACCCCCCCCCGCCCCCTCCTCCCGTTTTTGTCAAATGTCCACGTTTGGAGACCCTCTGAACCCAAAAAACAGGGTGTTACGAACGTGCCTGTATATATGTCTCTGTGTGCACGATAACTTTTGAAAGAATTAATCTATTAGATTGGCCTTTCGTACACTTTTTTAGTGTTAGAAACCGAAGGTCAAGTTCGTGAGCCAGCTATTTTAGATAAAAATTCAAAAAGTTGAAACATTTCGAAATTTTGGAGACCTTTTTTTTTTAAATTGAAAAATTCTGTGTATGGCCATTCGTAGTACTCGGAAAGTAGAACAATTTATCCTTGATACTTTATTTGATAAAAAGAAAATTATCAGATTTATAGCATTTGAAAAATTAAAAAAAAAAATGAAAATAAAAATTTTAAGCCAAACAACGCACGATATGAATAAAAGTCAAGAGAAGAAAAACGTTGATTTTGGACAGCCCTACAAGATTATGCTAACAAGTTTTTTTAATTTTCTTGAAAAATAAAAAATTTCATTTTGCGGTCAAATTATGCAAGATACGAAAAGTGATAAAAAGATATGAATTGTGCACCCAAAAAAGATCTACAAATTTTTCACTTATTACTTTTCAATAGGACTTGTAATTTTTGTTTTATTCGTAAAAAACTTTAAGCATTTTCAAATTTAATTTTTGGTCAAACGACACAAGCTACGACAAAAATTATTAGATAAAAGTTGTTGACCTAAAAAAGATCTACAAATTTGTTATTAATCGTTTTTTGATAGGATACATGGTTTTTGTTTTAATTGCCAAAAATAACATTAAAAAAAATTAATTTTTTGGGAAAATTACTTAAGATGCGAAAAAAATTAATAGGCAACAGTTCTTCACCCAAAAAAGATATATAAATTTGTTAATAATCCTTTTTTGGTGCAGCGCGTAGTTTTTGTTTGATTCGTAAAAAACAAAATAAAAAAATTAGATTTTTGGACAAACCACGCGAGCAGTGCATATTATGAATTTTAATAATGTAAATCTATTGAAATGATGCATTTTTTAGGATAGCTGAGAATAAAAAATAATAAAAAATAAAGTATAAATATTAAAGTAATCGTGAGAGATAAAATTTGTCGTTGTCCATCAGTGTTTTCCCGCATATTGTGCGCAGAGGTAAAGGGTAAACATTAGCATTTTTAATTTGAACTAATAGTTTCATTAATTTTTTGATTCTGAGTTTTTCTCAATTTGAAGTGTTTTCAAAGTTACATGTTTAAATTTTGAAAGATTTCCAATTTAGAATTGTTTTAGTTCAACTGTCTAAAATTTAAAGTTGTGCAACATTTCGAACTTGCAATCGTTTCGAATTCGAGGCCCCTATATAAAAGACCAAGCCTGCTTCGTCAGTTTTGAACTTTCTAACGTTATATTTACTTTTTTTAAAGTTTTTTAAAGACAGTAATTATAATACAATTCAAAATGTGGGAAATACTTAAAATTCCTAATATAATTAATTTATTCTTTTTTTGTACATTCTCATCTCAATAAGAAGGTACTGGTTTTATGTCTTTATCTTCGTTTGTATACCGGATAAATTTTGAAAGACAAATCGAATTGGATTGTGCTTTGGAATACAGTTTTAGGGACCAAAAAAAAGAGCGAGTTTGTTAACCAGCTATTTTGGATAAAAATTCAAAAAGTTAGAGCATGTTCAAAAATGTTCAACCATCTTTTTCTTCAAGATTTGAAAATTCTATGTACGGCTATTCGTGATACTTGAAAACTCCACAATTTATCCTACTGACTTTTTTCGATAAAAAAATAATTGTCAGTGTTACAGCATTTAAAAATTTAAAAAACGAAAATTAACATTTGAAGCCAAACAACGCACGATATGAAAAAAAAGTCAGAAGAAGAAAAACGTTAATTTTTGAAAGCCCTACAAGATTATTGTAACAACTTTTTGAATTTTCTTGAAAGATCAAAAATTTAAATTTTGATCGCAGAAAAAATAATGAAAAATCAAAAATTCCATTGAGCGCTAAAGCTACGCAAGATACAGAAAAAGATGAATTGATAAAAATTGTGTACTTAAAATCAGATCTACAAATTTTTTTATTAATCATTTTTCGATGGGAAGCGTAGTTTTTGTTTTATTTGTCAAAAACAACATTAAAACTAAAAAAGTTAAGTTTTTGAAAAAAACGACACAAAGTACGAAAACAATTATTAGACAAAAGTTGTTTACCCAAAAAAGATATAAAAATTGGGTAATTATCATTTTTGGATAGGTTGCGCAGTTTTTGTTTTGCTAGTGAAAATGACATTAAAAATAACAAATTAAATTGTTTTTAATTTAGAACCTAAAATTTGTTTTAACCTTTTTTCCTCACGAGACACTTGATGAAAATGTGTTCTTTAAAGCCGAAGGAGCTTTAACAAAAGAGAATTCACAATCACTAAACTTCAGTTTTCGACGGTTTGACGTTTAGTTTTAAAAGTTCTATGCAAAAATGTTAGGGAAGTGCAAAAATTCACGAATTTATTTTTATTTGTAATTCTGTCTGCATGAAAAATAATGAAAAATAAAAAATTCCATTTTGCGGTCAAACTATGCAAGATATGAAAAAATATGAAGAAACAAAAATTGTGCATATAGAAAAGATCTACAAATTTGTTATTGATCACTTTTGATAGGATGCGTATTTTTTGTTTTATTGGTAAAAAATAGCATTAAAAATAGAAAAATTGAATCTTTGGAAAAACGACGCAAGGTACGTAAAAAGATGAAGTCAAAAATTGTGCATCAAAAAAGATCTACAAATTTGTTAGCAATCACTTTTTGATAGAATGCATAGTTTTTGTTTTAATTGTAGAAAATAAAATTAAAAATAAGAGAATTAAATTTTTATACAAACGACACAAGCTATGCATTTTTTTCTGGAAAACCCACACAAGAGACGAAAAAAAATTAAGACAAAAGTTATTCAACCAAAAATGATCTTCAAGTTGGTTAAAAACTTGTGTTATGAAAGTTTTCTTAGAACCTTTTTACTATAGGATGCGTATTTTTGGTTCAAATAGGTAACAAATAAACAAAATAAATATATGGAAAAACGAAACAAGTTGCAATAAAATGTTTAGTAACATTTTTTTCTACAGGTCACGCACTTTTTTTAATTATAAAAACAAGACAATACAAATTCGTTTGTTTCAATACCAATGCATTTTATGAATTTGATTAATATAAATTTATTGAAATGATACATTTTTCAGGGTAGTTGAGGATGAAATTTAATGCAAAATGAGAAACAAATATTATAGTTGTCATGTCAAATTAAATTTGTACTTTATTTTTCAATATCTGAATTTGCATTCCCAGGCTGAGGTATAGAACAAACAAAAGAGAATTCAAAATCACCAAATTACAGTTGTCGATGCTTTAACTTTCAACCTGAAAAGGTCTGTGCACAAATATGGGAGAAGTACAGAGACCGAGCGCACAGCGCGAAGTAAATGAATTATCGAGCGCGAAGCGCGAGATCCAACAGACGTGCTCAAACTAGCAAACGAAACGAGCTGCGCGCGATGAGAATGTGCCCGCGCAGCGAGCAGATTTTTTTCTCCGAAGTTGTCGCTTCTTTCAGCCTACTCTTTTTACGGTTCAATAGAGCCCGATGAGTACTATAAACAATATTTCGATTCAACAAATAAAATAAAATATGCTCAACGTTTATACATTTTTTTGTTTCTCAAATTCAGCGTTGGGGGGGGGGGGGTAGTTTGCCCCTTTCATAAGGTTTTGCTCGAAAGTAATTGCTTTTTTTAGGATGTTCCTTTCACAGTTTAATGAAGTTCGAAAAGCACTCAAAATTACTTTCTAGTTTTTTCTTAAATTTACATACGCAAAAGTTAAGCCGATTTTTCTTTATCAGGTCCGGCGTTTATTTTAGACACGTCGTTCCTCTAACAAGGATTTTCTCGGGGGTGATTGATTTTGAAATCTAAATTGTAGACACCTCAAAGAAAATAATTTAAAAAATGGTGCAGAATGTTAGGTTTTTTTATGGAACTAACAAACCTGTTTGTGAAACTTTGCAAGTTAGCATTAAGAAGTTGGATGTGGATTTTCAAGATGTAAAAGTCGTATTCTTCATTGGTTCAGACGTGGGGCAAAATATAGAATCTATTTGTTATTTTTCGCAGGGTATGAGAGGTCTTTCGTCATATTTACTTCCTTCTGTGATTAGTAAGCGCTAAGCGAATGACACTAAATTGCAGAGAGGCTATCCTCAGATTGCTCTTTTTCAAGCGAAGTCGTTGGTTCTCCATGTATCTCACTTTCGTTTTATCATACGAATAAACCCTCACATCGTTTGTGTGCGAAGGGAAGACATGCATATATATATATAGCTTTGGACCCCCTACTCTTATGTCTGGGGCTAAAAGTGAGGGTCCGCGAACTATTCTTGGAGAACTTCAGTCAGACCTGCTTTCGCGTTCGCAACTAAGTCGACGGTTTACGTCGAAGCCTCCACGAATCTGTACATCTCAGTTCGACAAGAATCGCTCGCGTTAATGCCGGAAAAATCGTTCCGATGAGTGTCCAAGATATTTTCCACGCGAAAAAGTGAAAAAGAAGATTCTTAGGTGATTTTGTGATTTACTATCTGTTTCAAGAAGACATTTCGTCTTTTCGATAATTACGGGGATTTTCCAATTGGGGGTTGATTTTAAAGCAACTTTTCATCAGATCGACGATATTTGTTAAAAGAGGTAATTTAAAATTATTCTGTAGGTTGCATCAGTATTAATAAATTAACTTGGTATTTTTCTACATTGAGGAATTTTTGGTGGCGTGAATTTTAAGAGGTGTGAATGAGAGTTGCAAGATACAAATACTGTGTTTATTTCCGGAAAAGAGACGTGGCGCGGTATCTATTTTGTTGACGTTCAAAACAAAATTAATTTCCCTGTCAGTGAATGGAAATTTTTAGTGTTCTACTTAAATAGCAATACAAGTTTTATGTATATTTAAAAAAAAGAAGGAGAGCATATAAATGAAGATTAATCTTCTTCATTATTTTATTATTTTAACTGACTTCGCTGTCAAATACCAGTAGTTTTTTACTGGACATAATTACAGATAATTCTCGAATCTCTATTTCATTAGAATATATAATAATAATGTCATTGCAGCAGATCAGATGTTACTGCAGTAGAAAATTATGTGTTTTGTCAGACAAACAAGGGAAAAACACTGCGCATAGAATTAATATTGAAGAGTATTTTAGGAACTGATCATAAGTGATTCAATTCTTGCACAATTAGTCGAATTAGTTTCAGTCTAAGAATATCCAATGCTTATTATTAATTTATATGAACATAATTATTGTTTTATTTGTCAACAAATTAATAATCGCTTTATAAATCGGGAGCGTTTGAAAAGTCAGTTTGATATAAAAGGTAAATCAAAACTTACTAGTGCACCTATAGATCATTCAGCAAAGTTTCAACAATTTTGAAGAGCTTCTTAAGTCGAATAACCAGATTCCTCTTTAGGCAAGGATCGCTTCTAAAAGCTCTAATCTTCTCATACTCGATTTTAAGTGAGCGCCAAAGATTTCATGAGCATATTGAGCACAATAGAGATAAAAACCTTTCAAAAATATCTTGGCAGTCAGCCGTATCCACGAAACTTACACGACTGTCAAAGCTCTCTTTAATCTTCTCGTGTCCCATTTTGAAATTAAGTGTGTTTTTTCAATAGATTGTAGAAGAAGAGCCACTATAGTATTCAAATTGCTACTACGAAGCTGTTCTATCCGTTTTTAATCGAAATCTGCTTATTTCTTTGCTCAGAATCTCTATGAAGAACTAACCTTGAAAATCCATCTTCTACGAAAATACTGTACTGAAAATATCTTGGCTTTGAGTCGAATTTATCGCGACATATTTTCCTTTAGTTCAAATTGGTGTTATATTATTTAATATTTATGATCTGTTTATGTGTAAGGAAATAACGATGATTTACTGGAATTAAAACCAGTAAGAGCGTTCAAATGAATATACATCTTTTGTTTAAAGTTGATAATAAAAAGTTTACATTTTCTAAGCACATACTTAGATAATATGTAAAATGTCTAATTTTAAATAAATTTTAAGTTTAATTATATATTGTATTAATCTGAATTTTAATAACCTCTTTTTCTTAAATTAAAAGATGTAGGTTAATTCTTTTGAAATTTATAAACATCATAAAAGTGGGTTTTCAATGAGACTTTAAAGGAGTTATATCAGTAAGAAATGTATCCATACTTGTACATGTTACGAAGAATGAGTCAGATAATCTCATGGTGCTACTTCTTTATTTTGCTGCAATCAGTAACAGCTCCTTTAACTCACTGAAATATGTTTGACTATTTTCTGCTTGCGCTGATTTATGTTCAAACTTCAAAATTCCTCTAAAAATATTTTTTTTGCTTAAAAGAAGATTGATAATTAGAAATGCTGTTTCTACCAAGAGAAATAATGATCCGATCGATAGTAGGTATTTCATTTCGGGTGTTCAGTGAAAGTTCAAGTAGTAGCGGACATTCATGATCAGCCAAGGTAGTTAAATACTGCTGATTTCATTTTCTGATAATTTTTTGCAAATAAAAAAATGAAAAAATAATTTTTCAATCATTGGCAAATTACAATTAATTAGAACTAGAAGAATTTTAATTTGAGAACAAAACGTATAATTAAAAATTATAACTAGACAATTTCCCATATCTAGGTCATATCTAAGTCTAGTTCATGGTGTCAGATTTATTTGATATTTGGATATATAATTCTATGGTGAAAATAAGGGAACATTTATTTCACACTTTAATAAAGAATTTTGTTGTCTTTGTTACAATCATTTGAAGATTACCTGCCAATTCTCAAAAATGGACAGAAAGTGTTTTCAAAATGCAGTATTTTCCGAACGACCGTAGGTATTTGGGGTTTTCTTTTTTTCTTTATTCGACGTGGGAATTGTTCCTATTTCAATTGATTTGAAAAAATGATAATTTGAAAAATGACAAAATGGTGGTCGTTTTTTTAATATTCTTGAAAGTAGATTTTCTCAAAAACCCCTATTTCTAAAAAAAAGTCGGTTTTTGAGAAAATCTACTTTTATATATTTTAGAGAAATGGTGGTCATTTTGAAATTGTTACAAATTCTTTCAATTTATTCTGGATTAATTGAAAGAATTCCAACGTTGAATAAAAAAGAAAATCCCAATTACCTAAGCTCGTTCGGAAAATCATACATTTTCAAAAAACTTTCTGTCTTTAGAATTCTCAGGTAATCTTCGAAAGATTGTAACAAGTCCAACAATTTTTTTTATACGCCGCAGGCATGATTCGCGCATATTACGTGCCCGTTTTCAGGAACTTAAGTATCCCTTTATGGATCAGTGGTGGGAGCAGTACAATAATGGCCTCATTATTGTACTGTACAATAATGGGGCCATTATTGTACTGCTCCCACTACTATCCACTATCGATTATAGTCCGCGTATCATTGGAGCATTGAAGCAATACTTATCGTACATGATAAACCTACAGATAAAGGGGAGGTACAGAGGGGTGTCGGGGGTGGGAGGGGTAAATTTTTGAAATTTTTTTAAAATTTGAGGATTTTGAAATTTCGAAAATTTTTGAAAATTTTAGAATTTTTTACAATTTTCAAAAATTTTGGAAATTTAAGACATTTTTGAAAATCATAGATATTTTCGAAAATTACTCAAATCCTCCAAAAAATTTCAAATTTTCAAAAATATCCAAAATTTTAATATTTTTGATAAATTTTCAGACGACAAATATCAACCGACTCAGTAAAAATCTTGTTAACCGGCGCTAAATGTGAATTGTACCGATTCGACTCGCCACGTTAGACCTCCCCTGTGATACATGATAATCGGGGGCAAAAAACTTGCAAATCATGCCCTTGGTGTATAAAGTATAATGTGCACCATGGAACTACGTCGGTCATTACGCCTTGTGTGTTTGCAATACAAGTCGTAGACGAGCGCGAGGCGGAGACGCACACGCGGCGTATAATGACCGACTTAAGTTCCTTGGCGCACAATGTACCATTATATAACTGTGAAATCCGTATTCCTTTATTTTCACCATAAAATAATTTAGCGAAATACCAAATCATTATGACACTCCGATCTGGACCTCTCTGCCTGATTTGAAATGGTATTGGTCAGTTTAAAGTTAAACAGTTTGTTTAAGTGTGAATTATTCAAATTTCGGAATGATGAATTTTCATTTTTGATCGCTATAGTTCCAATTGCGCCATTTTACAAGTTTTATTTTTACAATAACAATTTTAAGGACTGAATTTTCAACGCTTCATACACGTTTCATCTGTTCGAAATTGAATGATGTTAACATGATGTTATAACTAGAGAGCGGGTTGAGACACTGGTTACTGCAAATCTGATTGGTGCCGCTGTACCGGAACTATTTGACCTTTTATGAATTTTGATTGCCTTGAGTTGGCGCGATTTTCAAATCACAATTTTATTTGCAAGATAATGTAATAGAGAATAGAAACAGCACTCATCTCACGAACATTATAC
>CAKNXH010000199.1:349417-378084 GCA_932178445.1 Andricus quercusramuli | reverse complement strand
CGTGAACATATTCTATGAAAATATAGATGTTATTGGTATTCAAAAGCAAGGAGACCAAAAGGAGCGATAAAAAAAATTATCTTTATATTTTGTGGGTTAAAATTTTTGATGCGCATATGTGGGATTTTTTAGCACGAAAATACACTGCAAAAATCGGCGAGACCGAGGTATCGAAATTGAAATTACAGTAAATTTTCAAAATTTGGTATTTCTTAGAATTTTTTCTTCTGTATTTCTATACTAAAAAAGGCCCACACATGCGCAGAAAAAATTTTAAACCACAATTTATAAAGATAATAATTTTAATTAATACCAAAATCAGAATTTAAAAAATTCGCTATATTTGTACTTTCGATTTCTGGATCTTGTCGATTTTTTTTCAAGTGTGTATTTATATAGTGCAAAAACCTGCATGTAATTTGAAGTATTTTAAACCACAAGTAACAAAGATATTTTTACTAAATACCATCATCAAACATTTTTTAATTCTTCACGAATTTACAAATGTGTTAAGAATTTTTTCCCGAAAAAATGGGTGAATTAAATAGGAATTATCTCTTAGAAAATAATTCATTAAGATCCGCAAAAAAATGAAAAGACTTTTTTGACCTCCAGACATGTAAAAAAAATTAAAACTTGAGAAAATTTAAAAACTCAGCAAAACATAAATTTTTTAACACTTTTTCAGCACGTGTAACCAAGCTGCATGGCTATCAATTCCAAATTAATTATTCACTTTTTTAGGATCCCTATATGCTAATTTTTCACGTTGTAGCGATTTCAAATCCCAGAATTAGTTATTTTCGACTCCCCTTATTATGCATTAATTCTTATCGGAACTTCAAGCAACATTATCACTCTTACGTTTCTTATGAATCTGAAAATATGAATTAAATTTTTTTCAATTGACAAGGTTTCAAACAGATTTTTCACAGATTTAGGGGAACGTGTGTCCACGTGATATATGGATGGCCCCTAAGCAAATCTCTCCATAAGGGCCCATGAGTATCCAAAATCTTTATTCCTGGCGCCTGTCACCTCGTCGACAATCTTCGACACACATTCTTATAAATAATTTTCCTCCTCACATCCCTATCCTGGCACACATATTTTGCTTCCCTTACATCCATACATCATTTCATGCCAGCTCGTGTGTTTCTGTGACTCTTTATTCGCTTTAGAATCTGATTTACATATTACCGCTATTCTTTCCTCGATTTACCTCTGGGTGCACTACCATTCACTTCGCCTAAATACGCTTGCCTCGCTAAACGGCCTTCATCCATTCTCTTAATATGAGCAAAACATCTCTATAAATTTCTTTCACTCTTGTCAATCAGTGTTTATTCCACAACATATTCTTTGAGAACCCACTGATTACTAACTTTGTTGATTAGCACTTTAACGCATATTTTCCGCAGAAATTGCATACCAACCTTGTTCACTTTACTCCTATCCTTTTCTTAGTGCTTCTTATTTATTATCCCTAATTTTCAACTCGATGTGGTTATTCGTGTGAAAATAAGTTCACAAAAAAATGACGGTAAGGTAAGAATCCGGTCACGTGACCCACTCGTCACATGACCTTAAATATAAGATCTTTGCGGCACCCATACCATTTCACCTTCAGTATCTTTAATTCCGACTAACTCTGCACTACCACTTACTTTCGTAATCTTCTTAACCCATTTTCAAAATAATTTATTATTGCCTTAAAGTTCATTTTGCATTCTTTTTCTTCTTTCGCTTTGATTTTACCTTTGCTTTCTTTGATTAGTATTTTTGCTATTCTGTTTGTTACCCCATAATCATTTTCTAGTATATAATCACCTCTTTATTGCTCTTCTCCTCATTAACAGCCATGCAGATGTTATCATTCCACCTAACATCTTCAGTCATTCTTCCTACAACCGCAGTACCACACACTTCAGATGCACTCTTTATGATGATATCCCTCAGTATTGTCCATGCGCTCTTTACATTTGGATTGCCTAATTCCATCTCCCTGTCTTATCTGTGATGTGAATTTTCTCTTCGCTTATCACGGTGTACAATTTGTGCTTCTGGTTTATGAAAGTTTTCTATTTTAACTTACGTCTGCTACTTCTTAATTCTTCTTCTCCTTCATTCTTCTTCGGTCAGTCAGACCGAATACTTGGCTACCATAGGATTCATTGACTACTCCTGACTGACCCTACCCTGACTACTGACTCGACCCTTTCCTATATTTATTATTTCATATCCCTTCTTCTTTTCTTCAGGTACACATAAAACATCTAGCTTCCTTACGCGCATTGTGTTCAGCAATTCTCCTTCTTTATAATCAGTTACACGAGGCTACGTCATCATTTGTATTATTCATTTTACTTGAAGTATATACACTCAACTACAAACTTTATACGAGAAATGTATTCCATAGATATACAATCATGTACAAAATAAGTAGCTCTAAATCATCATAAGCTGGTGTGCCCAGTTATAACGTCAGTCCCATCAAACTTACTTCGAAGGAGGCATATCGGTTTCTGATTTGTGTTGTACACTGAGGAGGGCACCCGCCTAATGCAGATTGGTCATTAAAATGGAAAAGACCATATATTTCTTACAATTTCTCAACCCAAAATATCGTGAAATCTCAAAGAAATTCTGAACTTTGAATAAAACTTCACAAACTTTCAAGCTGAAATAAGCTGAATGAATTAAATATGTTCTTAAGTAAAACCAAAGACGCGTTGAAGTAGCCCTCTTGGCGGATTGAGTTAGAAAATCCTTATTCTTTAAATTGACTACCTTGAATAAAAGAGATTTAATGTCAATACCCTTTTGTTAACCGGACGTTTATAAACATCTATTTATAATTAATTATTTATAGATTTCTTAAACCTGCGTCTTAAGGCGGGCCATTTTAAGCGTGCACGTGTGTAAACCCAGACCTAACACAATTCGATTTAACCTTGTCATTTTGCTGATCAGATCTCTTTTTATTTTTTACGTGGATATGGGCCAAAATGACTGATAGAGATATGCAAGAACTGAATCCTAAAACATAAAGTTTGAAAGCTTAATTAGGAAGCTTTAGGACTAGTTCTTCTATTATTTCTCAAATTAGAAATCTGCCTTTTACTCTCATACCATTACCTCTCGTAAATTATCTATCTTAATATCCTAATTGGCCAAAAAGTGATCAGTAGATCAGATGTAGTTTATTTCGTTTTTTTTTTTTAATAAAATTTTTTCAACTCGAAGTTTGAAAAAAGACACAATTTGAAATCTCAAGCATACAAATCTATATACATTCGTCAAATTGTATCATCTTAACCCTTCGATGGCACACTTCCCGACGCGTAACGTAGCTGGCATACTGGGGTCTTCTCGACCCCAAGTGGAAAAGGCTTCCCGCGAAGAGCCAATTCATTATTTTGAGCAGCTGAATTTTTGACACTCTTGGAGAGTCATTTCAAAGAATTTTGTGGTTTATTTACTTCAAAATTTATTTTGAATATGATAAAAAGATTGTAAAAGTTCAACAATAGTACCATTTTTGAATGTTGAAGGGACTTGAATAAGTTTCAACAAGCCTGGGTCTTTTCGACCCCAGTGTGCCAGCGAAAGGTTAAGATGTATAAAATGAAATAATTCAAATTGTAAGCGTTTAGGATTCAATAATTTTAACTGTTATTGAAACAGAATTGAATAATTTTAAACTTCAAGCATTCAGAATTGCACATGTTTTAAACTTGAATCGAAATAATTTGGACTATTCTAAATTAGAATGTTTAAAAAACTTAAATTTAATTACAGTCGGACCCGTTTTGGTTCTGGCCGTCGACTTATAGCGGTATCTCGAAAAACATATAGCGGGATTACTTATAAGTCGGGGTTGAGTGTAATTACAGTTTTATTTGATAAAATTGAAAATCGATGTATTTAAAAATTTCACCTGTTGAATGTTCTAGAATTTAAAATTAAAAGAAAATAACAAAAAAGTCGTGTTCGGCCTATCAAGGAAAAAGTGAATAAGGTATTAATTGCTATTTGCTTTTTATAGATTTTTGTGCACTGAAAACAAATTTTATGCTCATTTTCCCTCGAAACGTCGGGAACATGGTTTTTTTTCTAAAACAAGGTTCCTGACTTATTCAGTTAAAATAAATATCGGGATGGTTTTTAACAATTTCAACGAAAAAAATCGATATAAAATAATATCTTAGTGTTCTCTCGAAATTTTGGAAGGTATTAATTAGAAATTGAAGAAATGCGCTATAATCTAATTTTCAACAACGAGAAACGTTTTACAAAAAGTCGGATGCAGACTTTAATTTTTTTCCTATAATTATAAAACATTTATAATCACATCTCGTTTTAAGTTTTTATATATTAATTAGGAATAAATATCGAATGGAGCGGGTAGCTTCAATGAATTGGAATTATATTGATTAATAATGACGTTTTTTCATTTTTTCATAATTTTTAATTATTTCTAACAGGCAGAAAGTGAGCCATGAATATAACATAGAATTATAGGTTTGCGTTTATATAAAATAAACATTTTTTAAAATATGCAGACACAAACTTATGATAAACTAAATTATACTGATTTTTACCAGATTCTTGGAGAAAATTGTTGACAATAATTATTCTGTAAGCTTGAATGATATTACTTCAAAATTGAAGAAATCCGCATACCCCAAAATTGAAAAAAAATGCATGAGGAAAAGTCTACTGTAAATTACAATTTTATTGCTTTGTTGTCAGAAAAAATTGTTACTGTATGTGGATTTTTCATTATGAATAAAAAATTAATAAAATTCCAAGAAAAACATTACGTGTGAAAACAAAATCCGTCAGGTTCCTGCATGAATCTAAATACTTTACCTAATTCTGTCATAGGTAATAAAAGTTGAAAATGAAAAAAAAAATTAAGCCAAGCACGAATAGTAAAAAATGTATAAATAGAAGTGCTTCTTAATAAAAAGTAAAATAAATTAATTTGATGATTTTTTTTTATGAAAATAAATTTTATTCTTATTTTAGGGGAACAAAGAAAGAAATAACATTTGTCGGATCTGTAATATAATAATTTATTATTATTCTTATGTTGTCATACTTATATTTATTTTAGACAATAATAGGCCTGCTACATTTTTAAATATATTTGTTATTCCTCCAAAATATAAATATATTTGACTTATCAAACAAAGCAAATGCAAATTAAACTAATTCATTGAATTAATTCCTTCTATTAAAAAGCACTTCTATTTATGAATTTTTTACTATTCGTACTTGGCTTTATTTTTTGATTTCACAACTTTGGTTACCTTTGACATAAATAAATAAAATATTTAAATTCATGCAGGTACTTGGCGGAGTTTTTTTACACGTAGCGTTTTTTACATTCTCATCGTAATGAGAAGGTATTGATTTTATGTTAAAAATGACTATCCTGAATTCCATCAAATGTCGACGTTTTCTGGCCACCTGAGTCAGAAAAAATAGTATTTACGTCGGTTTCTTGTCTTTCGTCGTCGTCGTCGTCGTCGTCGTCGTCGTCGTCGTCGTCGTCGTCTGTATACCGTATAACTTTTGAAAGACCAATCGGATTATATTCACATTTCGTTTTAATTTGAAAAATTTTTTCAAAACAAGTGAGAATGCTTTTACGCACAGAGTATAGGACTTGACCAACGTAATACAGTATTTACAGTTTCAGCGTTTCAATTAGAAAAATTTCATAATGGGCACTGAATTACTTAAAATTATAAATTGTAAGGGTAAAATTAAAAATGTGCAATTATTTGCTCTTACAAAAATAGTGTAAAAACTACAATAAATAGGGACAAAATAGAAGGAAAAAGTGAAACAATCTTAGAGAAGTAGAAGTTACTCACGGATCGGCTCATTTTACCGTGTAGTCCTATATTTTTATGTGTCTCCATTCCACTCATTGCGTTGTCAAAATCAAATCTACTGGATTTTAGAGGAATTCAATAATAAAATATCAAGGTTCAGTTTATTTTTTTTATTTTTATTTCTTCAAATGTCAAGTCAAGTTGACCCAAATATGTATAAGGTCTTTGAGAAGAAAATAAATATTCTCACTAACTAAAATTCTATTTAAATTTCAGATTCTCAAGAGTCTCCAGGGGTTGAGGGAAAGATTTTGAATAGGGGCGAATTCGTGAGATAGACTCCAGGATTGGGCAACAGATTGCGCGAGCGAGCATATAGACAGAAACACAACTCGGAATTCTCCAGCTGATCTCTCTGCATTGACGACCGAGTACAATTTCCTTCACACAAGCTCAAGTTTGTTATCCAACACGATAACACCGGTGTTCTGTTACCGGTTCCCTTGAGCTTGAGCAGAACCGCCAATCGGAGAGCGGCTTCCCCACCCCCACCCCCATCGCCACCCAGCGACTCTACCAACCGGCCGATAAAATGAATGAAAATGATAAGTCAGTCAAGTGCGAGAACTCCACGACGGAGGAGGAAGACATGGTCGAGCGCGAGTTGGCCGAGGATGCCGAGTGGAAGAGAATCCAGCAAAACACCTTCACTAGGTGGGCCAATGAACACCTGAAATGTGTCAGCAAACATATCGGCGACCTCGAGAGCGATCTCTCAGATGGTCTCAGGCTCGTCAGTCTACTCGAGGTCCTTGCGCAAAAACACCTTCCAAAGCACAACAAACGACCGAACTTCCGCTCCCAGAAATTGGAGAACGTTTCTGTGGCTCTCAAATTCCTTGAGGATGAGGGCATCCGCATTGTAAACATTGGTGAGTTCATTTCTAATTGAATTTCATTTTATTTTATTTATCGCCTGGCATCCTCTTATCATTTGTTAGGAAACTTATTGTTTCCTAGAGACATTTATTGAGAAGCTGGAAAGACTTCTTTAGGTTCAGTTCTGAAAATATCATGAAGAATGGAACGGCTGAGTGGAAGAACAGTTTATCTGAATATTTGCATATGGAATTATCGAGAGGAATGTTAATTTTGTTTAGACAAGAGGATAATTTTTGGGCATTTGCTAAATAATTTCTATCAGTGACTGAATAATATCTTCTCAACACTAATCCATATCTTTTAGATTCTCTAAATTAATATATAATATGTATGAAAGTGTTTGAAATCCGGATTAAGTTTCCAAATCTTTAATAATTCTAAAATTTTGATTAAAGAATCTTGATATTTTTCTGTCATTTGAAGTTTAGCCTCGAAAATCCTTCTCTTTGGATGTAACTAATCAACTGATGACACTCATATACTTAATTCAGGATCAAAAACTGCCGACTCTTTAAAATGGTTTCAAGCTTCATTTTACCAGAATGTTTTACCTGATCGCGTTTCTGCACTCACGTCGTAATTCGATAAGCGATCATTTTTTCTAAATAATTTCAGACGGACGTAATGTATCAAAGTTTTTATCATCCATCCACTTAAGACGTGTCGATGCATGCAGTTGCTTTTTGTCGTTATCGCTATTTTTTTGATAAAAACCAGACTTTAAAATTAGGACATGCATTAAAGTATGATCTGTCTGCCGTTATGGAATTTCCCGTGAGACTAATTCCCTTTTCCAGCTAGTGTGCAGGGCGAACATTACGAAAAATTCTTTAATACTATCCAGTGCCAACTTATAAAGTCGTAATTATTTTGATAAAAGTAAACTAACAAACATTTCTTTTAGAAAAAAAGGGAAAATAACTAGAATCATTGAATAAAAATTATTATAACCGCAATCGTTGAGTAATTCTTGTTGAGAGTAAAGTTGCATGGGACATGTTGAAAGCTTGTAAGCGATAGTACAACTGTGTAGGATCGATACCGCGTGCCCGGGAACATTTGCAATAGTAGTGGGAAAGGATCGACCACGTGGTTTGCTCAAGATTTCATGTATTGTTGTTCAATATAAAAGTCTTAGATGAATTTATTATCAATTTAGGAATTTATAATGGTAGAACTGAGATATTTTTATTGCTGAACTGAGTCAGACTTCATAAAATGTTGTGATAACTGATATTGTAACGATAGTTATTTTCAGTGATGTATTCCTAAAAAATAAAATGGCCTGTCGGTACTTTCATAGAAACTTTGACTCACGATGCAAACTTAGAGAATAAGCGACATAGTTGATATCTAACTTAGGCAATTGAATTTTTAAAAATGACCTGAAACTTAGAAAAATATCTTGAAATTCACTGACAATTTATGTAAAGTTACCAGAAAAATTATAAAAATTATTGCAAAGTCCTTGGATATATAATTGTGCAATGTGCGGTTAAAAATAAGACATCATTCAAAGTAGAAATTTCTGAGAAAACAATAGAGGCAAGTGGTTGGCCTAATTGTCATTTTTTTTTTCTCGAAAAATTAAATTTTTTTCTTTACATTTATGGATAGGGCAAAACCTGAAATGCTTGAAGCTGCAAAAAACGATTTTTGACAAAGATGTTCTCAGTGTTTCAATTATGTTTCTTAAACTTACCAAGTTTTAAACTTTTTTAAACAAATTACATAATACAGAAATGGAAAAAGTGGTGAATTCTGAGTATCTTATTCTCAAATCACTAATGGCAAAATTAATCTTTTTTTTCTTAATTTCGAGATTTTTACCTGCTTTGTGACAAAAGTCCTATACCAAAAGTTTGCCAGCGTTTGCTGATTGCAAGTGGCTATGAGATTTAGAAACTCGGTTATTATACACTGTAGGACTTACTCAAATATGTCGTTTTTAAGGAAAATGCCGAAACTTTTTTTTTAGGATCTTATGAGTGTGAATTTTTTAAATTGAAAACGCAGATTATCAAATAATGATCCATATTT
Organism: Andricus quercusramuli; assembly: GCA_932178445.1. Taxonomy (NCBI): domain Eukaryota; kingdom Metazoa; phylum Arthropoda; class Insecta; order Hymenoptera; family Cynipidae; genus Andricus; species Andricus quercusramuli. Next base: position 369,253 of record CAKNXH010000199.1, on the reverse strand, counting down.
TCGTTTGCGGTGTGATATTTTTTAATTCAGGTATTTATCTTTCCCTTTCTGGTTCTGATAGAATTTCTCGTTCTCTTTCGGAATCCGTTAAAAATTTTTTTAAAGTTTAAAAGTGACAACATGGGGATGGTTTTTCTAAAAATATTCAAAGTCAATTTATTCAAAATCCCACCTTTTTTTCTCTTGCTTAACAGTAAGATTTTATGTTGTGATGAAAAATAAAAACTGACTTAATTTAGCAGTTGTAACAGCGTTTTTTGTGGAAAAATAATGAAGTCATAAAAAATCAAGAGTATTGAGTATTTAAAAAATGCCGAATCTAAAGGAAAAAGTTTCATAGTTGTTGAAATTATTGTCAATTTATGTTCTTCTTGGCTTGTTCATGACACCATAAAATGGTATTGTTGAAAACAAATCTTAAAGGATTTCATAAATATTTTCAGAAAAATCTCGAAAGCAATGCGAGATAGAAAAAAGCGTACAAATTTTTCTAGAACTTTTTTGTAGAAACAATTTTATTCCTTCGACTTTTTTTATATCTTGCATCATTTTAGCAAAAAAAAAATACGAATTTTCGTTTTTCAGGCAAAAAAAGTCTCTCTTCTCACCAAGGGGCGGGCACAGGGCAGAATATCTATAATATACTAATATAATAATAATGATTATATATAATATTACATCAGGGCGAATCTAAAAAAAAAATGAAGAGAAACAAACGGTGGAATTTGAAATAAATTGACTTTGAATATTTTCAGAAAAACTGCTGCCATTTGGTCACTTTTGAACTTTTTAACATTTTCCAATGAATTTCGAAAGAGGAAAAGAAATTTCATCAGAATCAGATAACTATATTATATTAAAAAATATTATTTTTGTGTTCATCTCTCCTTATTCCTAGGGACCTTCTTTTTTGACCTATAATAAATACTGCATTGCAACTCTCACATGTAATTTTATAAATCACGTTTGGTGTGTCTCGTTTTTATCGCTTATGTCTTTTCACAATTTTATGGTTCTATTACTTTTGAATGGAATTCTATAAATTGTGTGTAAACTAATTTTACCTACCAATGACCTCAAAGCGTTTGAAATTTACCCAAAGTATCGTAAAACTACAGTGTTGAATCTATGAAAATCTCTAGTTTCTTTGTTGTTTCGGTTATTACTATCTTTTCATTTTATCTGATAAACTCTGTTGTGTACATACTTTCAATAAATTCTGATGGATCATGATTTAGGAAAAGAATCTGTTTGTACATTTCTATATTTTTTTCATGAAAGTTCTCATGTGACATCTAAAAAATGTAGTTTTCTACCTTTTTCAATTTATGAAGTAAACTGCAAACTTAAATGTATACTAAATCATCTACGTATCTAGCATAAAAAAGCTATTTTATTTACAAACTCTTTCTAAAGCATCATTCAGTAGATCTTACATCTTTCTAAAAACCGTGGCTATAAGTTATCCAGCTTTTTAGGACGAATAGCAAATACTTTTCAAACCTAATTGGCGGATCTGGGAAAGGGAGAGGGGTTCTGTCCGTTCCGCTCGGGCTATTCGTCGGAAAAGTTGGACGACCGGACACTTTTTTTTTATACTTCATTTTCTAAATCTTCCTGCCCATGACAGCTTCACTTCATTGGGTGAGGGCCTGTGAAAATTTAACTTTACTAAGGTGGTCTGAGAATCACTGTATGAATTTTATCACATCCAGGGATAACCCGCGGCTGCATCCGACTTTATTAGAAGTACTCTCATTTGCCTGGACGTTTGGCCAAGGGAGAGGAAAACGGTGGAAAACCATTTTCCTGAATGTCATCATGTGTATGCAGTCATTCACGGCGTCAAATCAAATGTGAACGCAATATATGAAAATGATTTTGCATTCAATACTTATTTACTTATAAAATTTAGAAGTCGTATTTTTAATTTTTTTACCGAATATGAAAAAATGTTTATTAATTTCCAAGATTTTACAATGGGTTTTATATTACAGACCATTTCCTAATAATTAATTCTTTGCAAAATTATTGAGTCAAGGGTATCGAGAAGGAGATTTTCGATTGTAAAATGAGTCTGAGGGAATGAAAAAGAGGATTTGAGATTCTAGAAGGAGTCTGGGGAGGTGTAACACGCGATTTATTATGTTATTAGTATACTTATTATCATGTGTTATTTCTTCTTTTTATTTATTTTTAAAAATTTTGTATTTTCAAAAATTAGGACTCTTTTCTTTTATAAACTTCAAACAAATTAACAAATCTGTATATATTATGTATTTGTTTGGTCATACAGGTCTGTTTGATACATCAATTGATTCGTCTCAGGGGTCATACATATATTACGTAATGCGGTTTTCTTTTGTTTAAATAAAGATAGAATAAAGTTGCCGTTAAGTCAAAAAGGAAACAACAATATAAACGAAAAACACGTTACGTAATATATGCACGATCCCTGAATATAGCACATACAATATTACTATATTCCACGAAGGAATAGTAAGGAGTAGTATCCCTGTAAGTGGGGAGTGGGACGAGCGACGTCCAATAATTCGCTAATGCTAGCTACGAATGAAAACTCGTATGCTCCCCCGTTCACATGCGCACTGGCGGTTGCCATGCCAACGATGTCAACACGCGTTGGAAGTTTCGAACTTTTGTATTGAACGAACATAAACAAACGAACATAACCTACATGTGCATCGAGATGTCAAAAGGTAACATATTGAGTGGGTATAACATGTGACTGCGAAAACAGCTCTGCGCATGTGCACTGGGGAGCATTCGAGTTTTCATTCGTAGCTAGCATTAACGAATTATTGGACGTCACTTGTCCCACCTCTGCTCACCGAACACATAGGGTGATACCACTCCTTACTATTCCTTCGTGCTATATTCTAAAAATTAAACAAGTTTTTCTCTTACAAACGTTAAAAAGAACTACAAATTTGTACATACATATATTATAACTCTAATTGGACATATAAAATGTTTCTAAATACATGAATCGATTCATGCTACCTATTCCTATTTTTTCTAATTTACTTATAAAAGAAAAGTTTCAAAAATGCTTAAAAGTTAAAATTTTTGTATGGAGATAGCTATAAATATTCTGTGGAATTATATCAACTAAATACGACTTCTTGTTTGCAAAAATGCAATGTACCGGATCTGGTATTACTGGCAATACTGTGATAAAAATTCTTGAAAAATTAATTTTTTGTAATTCTCACTGTATTTAATGAATCAACCTCAACATTTTTGTCTCTCTTTTTTCTTTGTTATATAACTGTCTCTATTGAGCCGATTAGCCGATTACATTGTGGTTTAGAAACATACCTCTCTCATTTCAAATCCTTTTGTGCAGTTGTATTACACAAATAAACCTTCTTGAGTATATGTTTAAAAAAAACTGATTTTTGGAAATATACTTCTTTTTAAGCCTTCTTGTTAAATTTTGTTACGCAATTGGACTTTTTTAAGTATATGCTTTTAAAATATAATAAACAGAGACTTTGCGCCATAGGCATTGCTCTAGAGTTCGGTTCTCTGTGACCTTCTCAAAAGTTCAGTTCTTGATCAACTCTAAAAACGATATATTTAATTAAAATGTACGTTTACATTTTTTTCCTAAATATAATAAAAATTTAAAAAAACATATATGAAACGATTTTTGAGAAAAATATAAAATTGCACAAAAAAACCGTATTCTCATTTGATTCGGCTCTAAACTTAATAAATAATGGGTATTATTTAGGACTACAATCCCGTCAAATCTCATATCCCTAGATCAACTCTTTCACGAATTATAAGAAAAAGAATATTTTTGACAAACTCACACACATGAAAATTGATTAAAAACCTCATTTTTAAATTCTTGAAGTCGAAGTATGTCAAGATATGTCAAAAAATGAAGTTCGAGAATTTTCATCATTACAAAACTTTTTCACTGCAATATTTCAGTTTATTTATTTTACCTAACTGTAATTTATTTACCTAAACTTTTATTATCATAAACGTAATTGTTGTATTCGTTTTTGAAAGCATTTCCTATCGAATTACCACTCAGAGCTTTTTCGGTCATCTAAAAATATTTTGGCCTATAAATATTTAAATCATTATAATTGCATTGGCTTAAATTATTTTACTCATATCAATCAAACTTTCCTGACAATAATTTCACATATGCACATGACTTTAATCTGCGCACGCGTGCGCCAGTTGAAACCGCGTGCTTGGTTAAACCACTTGTTGATAATATAATCGCGTTTCTTAAATTTACAGTTTAACTTTAATTTGAACATTTTTTTAAATCGAATATATATTTAGAACAATTCTTTTCCCTTTCATCTTGAACCGTTTAATATTATCGAACAATTTTTAAAATGATTTAAATTAAGAAAACTTCACATATTGAATGCGAATAAAATTGAAAAAAATCCTAGCTGAAAATGATTTTTAATTTCTTAAACAAATTTTAAGTTGTAAATGTTGAAAATTGAGCAATTAAAAATTCAAGAAATGAAATTTGTAGAATTTAAACCTGGAAAAGTTCAAAAATTTTCTACTTTAGATAAAAGCTCATAGAAGACTTAAAATAGTCATAATTTCTAATAGAGAACGTATAAAATTAAAACCTTTAAAATTTAATTTTCGAATCAAGACTACTTTGAAGTTGAGCTATTACATTTTGAAAGCGTTCGTCATTGAAAAGAGTCAAATATTTAATCGTTGTAATTATATAATCTGAACATTGAATTTTCCATATTTAAAATGTAACCATTTGGTCGATCTTAAATTTGTTCTTAAATTTGTTCTTAAATTTTCAGAACAATCGAAAACTTACATCGGCATTCTGGATGCGCAATCTTCCATTCTTTTCTTATATTATGAATAAATTAAATAAGTTATGAAAAGAAATTTCGTGATGTAAATATTCTTGATTTAACGTCTGGGAATAACAATTTAGAATTTTTAAGGAAAAACCTTATTTAATCGACTTCTTCCAGACCATTTAAGAGAAGATTATGGTTTTAAAATTATTTTTTAAATGGTCTTAAGACCATTTAAATGGTCTGGAAGAAGTCGATTAAATAAGGTTTTTCCTTAAAAATTTTAAATAAGTTAATTTTGTCACTGGCTATTCATATCCAGCAAAATGTTTTTACGAATTTGCAATGATCAATTTAATTGCAACTTGTTAGTACTAACAGCTTAGTCAATGATGAGAAAAAACTCAATTTTTTTGGAGTGAAAAATAGAGAGATTATCAGTGACCTTGTCCTGCGTAACATTAACTTGTTTGTATAGTTGTCCAAGATGAGCGCATAAGTGCCGGAGTAATTTATAGTGCCTGTTGCGTCTCTGATGCCATCGTTTAATTGATGAAATTACGTCACGAGATCTTCATTACGTCACATGTGACGTATGAGACGTAGTGATAAGTTAATTTGATAAGATGCCTACCAACATGCATGCAGACTTGACATTGCCTGGCATACCTCGCGCATGCCATTGAACTTCGAGCGTGGGGGGATAAAATCACTTAAACATTTCGGAACCTGTACTGGCATTTTAAAATTTTGATTTCAAAAAATTATGTTTAATCAGGAGGGAAATAATAAAAGGAGACATATAATTTAATTAGAAATTATAGTTATAATTGTGTATTATATATAATAAATATATAATAACTAAACATTTACAAATAATGATGAAAAAACTAATATAGAAAATAATATAATTAGTATCTTTAAATGTATTTTATGTGTCAAATTTCAAAATCGTGTCAAAATCTTTTACATAATTAATTTAAAAATTTCGATCAATGTAACAGGGTAGACCTAATGACAGTAAATCATTTGCATTTGAATATCATCTGATATTTATTTTGATGTTCAATTATACAATTTCTAATTTTAAATAATTTATTGTTGAAAGTTTTGTGTTAGGAATTTGGAGCATTTTCCAATTAAAATTATTCACTTTTGAAAAACTACATCATTTGAAAAACGTTTCAATTTTGAGCCCCCAAATTACTATTTTGTATTATGGGATTGTAAAGGCTTCAATTTGAATATATGAATCTTTAAGTTTCTTAATGTTATTGTTTAATTGGGAACGTTACAAATTTTAAACTGGAAATTTAATTAAATGAAGAAATGTTACAATGTTTTCGACCTTGAATTAAAATACGTATAACTTTTAAAGGTTTCTAATTTTATATTTTAAGCGATATTAAATTTATTAAATTCAATCTAAAGGTGTTTACACAGTAAGTTTAATTCTTGAATATTCTTCTAGAATGTGTCACGGTTATTTCAAGGCCAAAAGGAAAAATATCCCTTCTACTTTTTTTCGGGAAATGCGGCTTTTTCTATTAAAACCGAAAATTCCCATTAAAATAGAACTGACATGTAAGATATAATATACTATCAAAAAGCTAAAACTAAATCTGCAAGCATCCAAGAATACAATTATTGAAATTAGTAGTTCGAGAGTAAAATCAGCTTAAAAGCTGATAAGTATATTTTTTACAGCCCATCCAGTGCGACGGCTCCCATCCGAGTATAACCCAAACGAGCGATACTTAACTTCGGCAAGCGGACTAGAAGCCTTAAACAATTCCATATTTTCATATTTCAATCATTTAAATCTCATCTTTCTACCTGTACGATATCTTCAATTTTATATCGAGATTTTTCAATACCTCGCATTATTTGTAAAACTTTTCATCCCACAATTTTTTTCTCTCTTAAAACATGACATCGGAAATATATTTTCTAATGAGCCACAATATTTTGTTCAATCTGAAAAGAGAAAAATGATTTATTAATTTTTCATAGATAACTGCTAAACCATAAAAATGAAAATTAATAAACTAATGTATGGAGTTTCGTTAAAAAAAAATTGAAAAATTTTGTTCAGGCTGATCTTTAAATTTTTTAAATTAAACAACGACACGGCATATGAGAAATAGCAACAAGGAATTGCTATAGAAATTGTAGAGAGGACAAGTTTTTCTCTTTGGACTCTATTCACTATCTCGTCTCCTTGTTAAAAAATGAATATTCTATTATAATCACAAAAACGTAGTTTCCTTCAAAATTCGTATTTAAGCACTAATAATTATTTTTTAGTTTAGTTTTAAAATAAATTTGAATTTATTCCATTACTGATGCGCAATAAATTGTAAACCCTTCAAATTATTCCATTGTGCACGCTGTTAATTTCATATTGTTCCATTTTAAACGTTTTAAATTCAAAAAGGTATTCTTAGTACAAAGAATCGTGCTATCGCATGAAATTATGCAATTTTGAACTCTATTTTGAACGAGTTCGATTTTGAAATAATTGTTAAAAATTGTTAGAAATCTAATTGGAAATTGCACAATTCATAACACTCCAAATTTAAATTGGTTCAATCTACTTCGAATTTAAAATTGTCAAGTTTTGAACTTTTTTATTTTCGTGGTATCTATATTAAAATGTTCATTCATGCATTTCCCTATTAAAAGTGTACAATTTTAATACTTTGTTTTAACCTGACAAGCGTTAATTACCATTGATCCAAAATTAATTCTTCAATTTTTGCAGATTTGAGGCAACCATTTTCTAAGAAATAATTGCCTATTTAATTCACCTCTTTCTTAAAAAAAAAAGTCTTAACACCTGTATAAATGGAATAATTTTTTCGGGCAGTTGAAAATTTTCCTTGAAAAAATTGCCAAGACCCAGAGATCTAAATTGGAAATATTGTGAATTTTTAAAACTAAGATTTTGTTATTGAATGAAATCATATTTTACATCTGGGTAGCCTATTCACTAGCGACGGAAAAATAGATGGGGAGTTAGATAGGCGCGTAAACGAGGGTAAGAAGGCTATCGGTAGTGCAGGGTCCATTCTCAGAAATAAAAACATACCAAAAAAAGCTAAAATGGCCATACATAATTCTATAGTTGTACCAACTGTTCTATACGGTAGCGAGACATGGACCTGTCAAGAAAAGGACAAAAGTAAAATTAACGCGATTGGCATGAAACCTCTGCGCACAAAATGCGGGAAAACACTGATGGAAAAAGTCCGACATGAAATAACTCTTAAAGAATGTGGTACAGAAGAGACACTAGTTGACATACGGGAAAGAAATCAGTTAAGATGGTTCAGACATCTTGAAAGAACGAAAGATAAACGACTGACCAAAGAAGTGTATAAAGGTAAAGTAAATGGCAGAATGCCCAGAGGTAGACCCCCGAAAGAATTGTTAGAATTTGTAAATGAGACACTAATCCGCAGAGACATAAGAAGCCATAAAAACAGAAGAGCTTGCATGAAAAAATGCATGGACGTGAAGGAAGCTAGAGTAGTATGCCAAGGCAGAAAAGTGTGGCGACAAATAGTTTGTAAACAGTGTGACAATAGATTGAATGACGCCTGAAACAAAGACCTTGGATATTAATGGGCCCAAAATATGTACAGAGAATTATCGGAAGTCTGATTTTGGTATTAGTAACTGCACTTATTTTTACAACTTGTGGTCCAAACATTATTTGAGTATGTGTGGGCTTTTTAGCTGTAATTCCAGTTTCGATTCCTGAGTCTTGTTGATTTTTTTTCCAGTTTTTTTTTCAAGCGGCTCAAAAAATTCTTCTCTTATTTACGAAGATGATAAAAAATTGTTTCCAAAAATAGGTGATTTAAATAAGAATTATCCCTCTGAAAATGGTTGCTTTGAACTCGCAAAAAATTGAGAAGACTTTTATGACCTCCAGGAATGTAAAAAAATGAAAGTTTTTTATCGTTGTTCCAAAATTCGGGATATGTAGTCAAATATTTTTTATAAGCTCGATAAGTCGTCCAGAATTTTAAAGACGACCAGTCCTTCCCCTTTTCCAACTCCCCGAATTTCGCGAGACGACTAGATACAGGCAAAGAAATTGAATAGCAAGAAAATTTAAAGAGTCTGCAAAGAAATTATTTCAACATTTTTTTCGAGCTACTTTTTTAGGATTCCAATACGCTTTTTCGCGTGGTAACGATTTCGAATTCTAGAATTTTTATTTTCAACTCACCCTATTCTATACAATTTGATACTTTACCAGAGATCTCACTGAAATTAGGTGGGATTCTTTCATTTGGTGTTATTTTTTCTATAGATTTTAATTACTTCTACTATAAAAAACAAAATTGAGTAGAAGAATTAAGTAATAGAAAAATTAGAAACGTTATTCTGAATAAAGTTATTAATTTCGTTATTTTACTCAATAAAGCTCAAGTTTCATACCATCATATAGCAGCTTCATTTATACTATCTTTATCGTCTTTTGCTTGAAATATTTTACTCTAATTAACTAAAACATAAATAACTGTTCAACACGAGGTTGACAACCCTTAATTTGAAACATTTTATGCTTCAAAATTGTCAATTGTGAATACGTAGTGCTATACAATTTCTTAAGTTTTAAAGACTCAACGTAAAAATGGTTTAAATTTGAATGATCCCAGTTTGAAAATGTAAATTTGATAATCCTTCTCAATTGTAGATTGTTTCATTGCTGAGGTTTTAAATTTTATTTTATTCAATCTTTTCAACTGGATCTTTGAATTTGCATTGGAAACTTTCGAAATTTAGAGCTGGGTATTCCGAAGTTTAAATCAAATTGTTTTTGAGATCGGAATGCTACTGGGGAGTTTTGAAACTAGGCGACGCACAAATCATGAAATCGAACGTAGGAGCACGAGGTTAGATTATTTGGATGTTGGGTCTTCGGAGTGGCATTGGGAGACGAGGTTAACCTTCACCCGGTACCAAAGAAGTCCGCCCACTTTCTCTTCGAGACACGCGAAATACGATCGAATACTTCGAATGTATTCCGTGAATCGTGGACCAGGAGCGCAGGCATCTTCGGAGATATTACCAGGCACATCTGTAGATATTCGATAACTGATTGTCAGGAAACTTTAGTCGTTAGTCGTTATAGATGGCCAGTACTTATCATGATTTTCATTTTAGTGCCTGTGGTTACCACTTAACTCTCTTTACTTCATTCGGGCACGAGCTTGTGGTAAAAATAACCGCAATAATTATTTTCTTGTCTACTCTTTTGTAAACTCGCAAGCCAATTCCATAAGTGTCGGTTATAACCAACTTGAGTGAACGAAAGTTGGAATAACTTTTTCTTTTCCAAATCAATCATTTAAAATTTTTAAGTTCAATTTCGTCATTTAAGATCACCTGAAATTCAATGTTTTCATTTGATTTTCAACATTTTTAATGCAATTTGACATATTATTCCAATTTTGACAATTTAAACTTGTAAAAATCAAAATCTTCAGACTTTCGAAATCCGTGGTAACAAAAATACCGCCTGATACACCGATGCTTCAAATATCATAACTATTTTATTCTCTGAATCTAAATTCGTAAGAAGTTGTTAATTGGTAGGTTTCTGAAACGTTTATTAATGTGTTTAATTAGCATTTTTTACTAATAATTCCTAGAAAATGTCTATCATAATATTATTGTTATACTAATAAACTATATGAGGCCGTCCATAAGCTACGTTACTAATTGTTTCACTAAAAGAGATTAATTTTCAACCCAAAAAGACCAATTTTCAACAATAAATTTCGAAAAGTTAATTTCAACTTTCAAGTAAAAGATACGAATTTTCAACAGAATAATTGAACTTTTAACCAAATAGCTATATTTTCAAGTCAAAAAGACGAATTTTCTCAGTCATTTGAATTTTCATCCAAAATATTAATTTTCAACCAAAAGTGGAACAGTAAAATTTTCAGTTAAAAAAATCATTTTTCACAAAAACACAAAAAACTAATTTTCAACCAGTTGAATTGGACCAAAAAAAGACGAATTAAAAAAGAGTTGAATCCTCGACCAAATAGATGGATTTTCAAGAGAGAGTATTTTTTTACCCAAAAAGACGAATTTTCATCGAAAAAGTTAAGTTTTCAGCCAAAAATGGAATCGTTAAATTTTCAGTGTCATAAATTAGTTTTCAGCAAAAAGGAACGAATTTTCAACCAAAAATACGAGTTTTAAACCCAATAGTTTAATCATTAACTAAAGAGTTGAGTTTTCAAGAAACAAAATTAATTTTCTATCCAAAAAAACGCTTTTTCAACCAAATGCATGTTTCTAGCAAATACACAGCAGTTCGATTTTCAACATATGATAGATAAATTTTCAATCAAAAATGGAGTAGTTAAATTTGACGATGAACAAAAATTAATGTTTAACAACAAAAAATGAATTTTCAACAAAATAGTTAAATTTTGAACCGAAGAGGTAAATCTTAAAAAAAATTATCGATTTTTTAACAAAGTATTTCAACTTTAACCAAGTAGTTGAATTTGTAACCAAAAATGTGATTTTTCAAGAAAAAAGTTAATTTTATGCTAAATGAGTTAATTTTCAAATAAATAGTTTAATTTGTAACAAAATAGTGGAATTTTCTACCAAAACATTTGAATTTTCAAACAATGATATTAATTTTCAACAAGAAAGTTACTTTTTAAGCAAAATAGTTTAATTTTCTACCAAATTATTGAATTGAACCAAAAAATACGAATTTGCAATAAAATAATGGAAGCATCAACTATGACAGATTTTTTAAAACCAAACAGTAGCATTTTTAACCAAAAAGGATACATTTTTAACCAAGAAAATTAATTTTCTACAAAAACAGACAAGTTTAAAAAAATACATTAATTAAAAATCAATTTTCAATTTAAAAGTATCAATTTTCAACCAAAGGTGGAGTGGTAACATTTTCAGTTAAAAAAATTAGTTCTGAAACAAAAAAGACGAATTTAAACAACAACAAAAATATAGAAATTATTTTCAACTAAAAAAGATCAACAATGAAATAACTAGTTTAATTTTTATTAAAAAAAAAATAAATTTTTATCTAAAAAGAAAAGAAATTTTCAAACACAAATGAAGCACTTGAATTTAATAACCGTTGCAAGGGCATCTTTCGCAAAATTCGCAAACTTTGTTGACATTTGTCATCAGAAAACGTACTAAACGTTATCGTAACGTATATCTTTACTTCCACCAACCCATGCTCTCCCTCTACCAACCGTAGTCTTAGGCTCAACCAGTGATCGCTTAATCGTGGAAATTATTTTATTTGGGGAATTATGAGCATTTTCTGGTAAAAATGGTCCATTCTCGGTTTTTATGTAGGGATTTTGCTTTGACTTGGCTCTATTTTTTTGCACCATTCTTGTGGTCCGGGACGAAATGATTAGATGTATTTTTACGTTTTAAGATCAAAAACACTGACGCTTATGAAACTCGCCAACTTCAAAGTTTCAACTTCATAAGTGCCCCGTTACCTCGTTTTTGAACATAAAGGGTTCGTTCTGGGCCTAAAATATCGGGAATTTATCTAGCTATAAGTCTCTATACGTTATTCTATACCAAAGAACCTGGGCCCTTTTTATTTAGACTTACACATATGTTAAGGAATTTTTTACTGTGAATTAGTAAAATTTGATGATAATTTCCACATCTAGTCGAATAAAATACAAGTACAACAGCAATCATATAGTTTTCTATTGAAATTATGTAAACGATTTGCCCTTATAGCCTATCCCATTGTAGGAACTTCTTATTGAGATTTAGAATTTAGAGACTACTAAATATTTAATTAAAAATTGAAAGATCGGCATTATAATGGAAAAAATATGCAATGCTTATTATTTTGAAAATAATACAGATTTAGATCATTTGCAAACAACCAGAAAAAGGTTCAAATTGTAAGTACTTCCCCTTTGATAAAAATACACTCTAAACTAGAAAAAGAGAATACGAATTCACAAAGAAATACAAACTGAACATCACCAACTTATAAACTTTTTTTCAACATACAAACTAAAATTTAGTTTGATTTGGAAGAATAGTTCAAGTTGAAAGCTTTAAAATTTGGAAATGGATTATTTAAAAATCTTCGAATTCAGATTTAGTAAAATAGGGTCGTTGGAAACAAAAAAATTTAATTTGTTTTTCAATTTTACGTTCAAATATAAAAATGGATAACCATCCTGACTATAAAGAAACGCTTCGTTCGTGAAGTCTCTATTGTTTATTTAGTCCTAAAAACTATACATTTTTAAATATGCAAATGCCCTCATTGCTTGATAAAAGCGCCGCGCCAAGAAATCTGTCAATTTCGACTTTTTTATTTGAGATTCGGAAATTAATCAATAAGGCCATTAAAGTCAACCTTGGCTTTTCTTCTTTGATTAGTACAACACAATGGGCTTGGGTTGAGCTGAACCCGAAATGGCTTTCACCTTTCATTTTTCTTCTGAAATAATTTTATTGATGCCTCATGACAACAAAGAAAAGAATCGGTAGGGGGATTGTAAAATAAACTTAATTTTTTAAAATGTTATTCAAAGGTTATTATGTATATTTACGTAAAAATTACTCCATATTGGTGCTCTTGCGGCTTAAAACTTGTAGTTTAACATCAAAAAAGTATTTAACATTAAACGTCTCTGGACATATACCGGGACCCATTACATTTTGGAAAAAGTGTGAAAAATTGCAATTTTATCAGTTTTTGGAACATTTCTCCACATTAGATCATCTTATTTCTATTTCGCCATAACAGAAAGTGAAATGCATTAAATTTACCGTAAAACTATACAAAAATGATTTTGTTTTCTCATATAGGTTAGGAGATAACAGCCTTCGGAGTTTGTATATATTTTTCTGAGAAATTTGACGCCAAAAAAGTATTTTAAATTTTTATGAATTAGCATATTTCCTGCGCACTGTAAACAAAAATGATTACAAAATTAATTAAATTATACTCAACTTTAAGCAAATCTGAAAAATATCAAAAATGTTCTGTTTCGCATATGTCCGAAGTTATAGTCTATTGTGTGTTGAATAATACCCACTCTTATGAAAGTTCATTGAACAGTCAGTTCTTTCGAAATATCGCGATTCTACTGCAATTTTTTTTAAAAGTTGTTCTGATGATAATAAAAGTTCATTAAATTACCTAAAAATCTTGAAATCATTGACAATTCCTGAATTAGTATTTAACATGAATTATTAATGCTTTCCAGATTTTTAGGTAATTTGATGTACCTTCATTTATTATAAGAACAAGTTTTATCGCGAAGAGGAGTAGAAACGTGATATGTTTAGAAAATTACTGTTTAACAAACTTTCATAAAATTGGTTATTCAGCAACATGCTGTAAATTTAAACGCATAGGAGGTAAAACATTTTTCATTTTTTTGATTTGCTTGAAATTAAGTCTGCTCTAACTCATGTATTGACCGTTTTTGTCTACAGTGCACAACAAATATTTTCTTTCATAAAAACTAAGGCTGAATTTTTTTTTCGTCAAATTTTCGCGAAAAATATCATGAAGGTTGTATTTCCTAAACTATATAAGATAATATAAGATAAAAATATATAAGATAAAAAAATCTCTTTTTTAAATAGTTTTAAAAGAATGTAATGAAGTTCAATTTTTGTTACGACGAAATTACAATATGATTATTTAAAGTGGATAAATATACCAAAAACCAATAAAAACTGCAATTTTTCTACTTTTTTCAAAATTCCAATGGGTCTCGAACGTCCTAAGATGTTTAAAATGTATATACTTTTTTTCGTCGTCAAACTATACAGTTTAAGCCGCTAGGGCACCACTTTGAAGTTATTTTTAAGAAATTCAACAATCCCTCTAGCGATTCTTTCATTTGGTCTCAAAATAATCGTGATCACAGCTCACCACGTAGAAGCGATTCAACAACTCTCAAGCTTATTGTAATATTGAAAATATTACTAATTTTTGCAGTTTTCTTCAAAATAAAGTGTATAAACTATATTTTGTTTTACTAATGTAAAGAGTAGGTAATTTATTATTGAAAAGTGAGATAGTTGTAAATCATGCAACGGCTGTATTAAAATATGAATGGCTGTAAATTATAAATTAATCAACATTCGAAAAGGTCAGGATTAAAAAGACTGCGAATTAAAAAATAATTATAAAATTGTAGTCACAAGGCACTAGCATTTTTTTGAATCTCCATGAAGACAGTTTCAAATTACAATTTAAAAATATATTGAATTACCTAAGTTGACAGTTGTAAACATAATAAAAGGTCAAGTATTGCCTTCGGCAAGAAAATATGCCGGATTGTAATTTTTTCCTCTGATATAATTTGAATTCCAACAATTTCAAATGTCGGGGCCATTCACCAAATACGTGATAAATTTTTCAGTAACTGGGGCGGCGGCCCCGCGTAATACTTTTTCCATTGTTCTTAACATGGAGAATGATACTTCTACAGACTGCCCCCCCCCCTAAACGTATCACGTATTTTGTGAATGACTCCTTCTCGGCGAAATATATTGGAATAGAAAATAAAAGGATGTCTCCTTGTGACAGATGGAGATAGAAAATCCAAGTATTCCAAATTATAGTGTAACGTTAATGTTCAGTAATAATTACAATATTAATGATTTTTTTCTATAATTCTGTAGACAAATTTCCATGAAAACAAAGTTTTTTTACTCTTTTTTTAAATTACTACACTACCCTTGAAATTATTTAACATATTCTAAGTTTATTAGGTTTTGTACTATTTACTAAATATATACACTAGGGTTGCCCAAAGCATTTACTTTTTTTGCTGTCCTATCCCCTATTTTCTTTTATTTGGTGTAAAAATAATTATGCAATTTTTTATAAATTAAAAAAAAAGTTTATCTAGTGGTCCAAGACCTTTAAACGTTTAAAAGTATTAATTATTTCATTTTTGTAAAGATTACAAATTACTTATTGCGTAAAAGCAATAAGTATGACAATAAAATTATTTTAGGAATCACTGAAAATATTTTTACTCTAATTTTATTCTGTACTACCCTTAAAAGTGAAAAAACTATCTCTTTAGAACAGAATAATTGAAAATGTGATTATAAAAAGTGAAATCGGCGCTACTGATAGAAAACTACCCTTAAGCTTTTTTAAATTACCCCTTAGGACGATATTTTGCTTCTTTCACCGTTCTCCACATAATTTATCATAAGAAAACATAAATATTTGATAGTTCCTATAATAATTTAAAGACAGTTTGAGGTCTAGTTTTGCGCTTCGAAAACCCACCCTTAATATAAACTATACAAACATTTGAGAAATCTTTTTTTTTAATTTTTTTGATTTCACTTTTACTCATCACAAGAAACACATATTTTTTTTGTAACGCACGCACGAAATGTTCGCTTTTCGAGGCATGTATTGCGTGCGGGAAGTGACCAATTCCAAAGCCGTGGTAAAAAGCAGTTATAAAAAGACTTTTTCTAGCTGCTGCGCTTGCGCTCTTTGAGCCAGATTACTTTTTCTAGCTGTTGCGCTTGCGCACTTCCAGCCAGATTACTTTTTCTTGCTGTTGCGCTTGCGCATTTCGATTCAGATTTACTTTCCAAGACTGCCGAAATAATAACCTCACTTCATTATGATTTGACGATTGAGAGACTGATTGTGAGTAGTGAATAGTGATTGGACAAACTCGAAGTGATAAGTTACCATAAATGACTGATAAATTACCATAAATTACCGATAAATGACCGAAAATTTCAGAAATTTCTGGATACCTGAAATTTCCGAAAATTTATCAATTTTCCATAAATTTCCGGAAATTTGGGAAATTTAGCAATTTTCCATAAATTTCCGGAAATTTAGCAATTTTCAAATTGTTTCCAAGAAGCTTTGGCTACCTGAAATTTCCGGTAATTTAGCAATTTTTCATAAATAACCGGAAATTTAGCAATTTTCCAGAAATTTCTGGAAGTTTTTGGAATCTTTCCAAAAAGCATTGGAGACCAGAAATTTCCGATAATTTAGCAAATTTCCGGAAATTTTAGAAATTTATCATTTTCCGGAAATTTTTGAAATTTTCGGATTTTTTCCAAAAAGCTTTCGATACCTTGAATTTCTGGGAATTTTCGGTAATATACATATACACGGGAAATTTCCGGAAATTTTTTGGTAATTTTACCATAAATTACCATAAATTTCCAAAAAAATTATTCTTATTGTTTCTCAAATCGAAAATTTCCTGCATTTGTTACAAAAAATATCGTGTGCAACAGGTGCTGAAAGTAGACAGTTGCAACTCTTGTGAAGTTTACAGTACTTGCCATCGACTTATCTTCGGGTCGTTTCCGGCTTGTCTTCGGCTCGTTTACAGCTCGCCTTCGGCTCGCTTCCAACTCGCCTACGACTCGCCTACAACTCCCCTTCGACTCGCCTCTGGCTCGTACAGCAAACTTCACACTCGTCTGGAACTGCCTACTTTCCGCACTTGTAGCACAAAATACTATTATATAAAGCGTGAATAAAATTATGATTATTCGTAAGAAGTGGTAACTTATATAGTGTAAATTGTAGAAACAGTAAGTATTACTTCAAATTGCAATTGAAATCGTTTTCTTATATCTTTCAATAGATAATTATCAAAAACAAGTGCCAAGGGCACTAAATATTGTAAAACACGAAACACCAAAACAATTCACCTGCTGTCCCCAGCGGACCTCGCGGACGGAACGGTTGCGTTGCAACTCAGCCTACAATATTTTACTTCGGGTTGCCGCGCACAGAATTTAACCAATAATTAGTCATTAATTAATAATTAATTAAATTATTATTTCTTTTTCATTCAAAATATTCTTCGTGCATAAATGAAATATCTTGCTCAGAAATGAATAATCCACTCAAAGTTGAATTTTTTTATGGTGATCACCCAGGTACCCTAGTGTGTGATTAAGAATAATTAAATCAATACATGTTTTATTATTATTTAAACGATTATTAAAGGAAAAATGAAATTTCGGTTCTAGTGAATTTTTCTTATGTTAGACTACACGCTCGAAACCTTATTTACTCCCAAAAAAGATTAATTGGAAAGCTTGGAATGAAATTAAATTACGCGTTGAAACTTATTATATTTAAAAATGCTCTTATCGCAAGTTAATATAATAAATTCGATGAGATGCAAGAATTGCGACCAAATGTACTAGAAAAGTTCAGAGGGCTTTGATAAGGGTCACTTGAGTCAGTAGATATCAGACAGAGACTTGATTCATGAAATACTTGGTTCTTGAGACGATGGTGAACAGAAAAAAATGAGAAGGAAGGAGTAAAGGTGGTGCAGAAGGGTGGGGGTAGAGAGTAGATTGTGGATTGTCTCTTGTCCCTGATGAGGTAATCGGTTAACAATTTGTGACGTCACCGTCTATACATGTATTAAATATACTTGAATCATTTTAAACGTCATTCTGCATTCAACTTCAGGACAAGTCATAAACGCATTGAATCAAAAAGAAGTTTATCTTCTTCCTTAATTCTAAATTATTTTCATTGCAATGAGAAGAATTTAAATCATCCAGTATGGGCGCTAGGGCGTATCGAAAAAAATTCTTCATTTGTGGTTCTAATAGGGATGAAACCTTTCTTGTGGGAGTCAAAAAAAGCACTAAAACTAACACACTCACTTCTTCTTATTTGAAGAACAACACATTTTTTATGATATCTGAGTTACCTAAATAAATAGTTGGGAGTAAGTGAAATTATATCCCTGGCTCAGTGGCCTTGAAATATAAAAAAATCTTTAAAAATCGACTCTCGCTATGTTCTTAGAGTTATATCAATTTTCTCGACGACTTGACCATTAAATGTGTGATATATGTTATCCAGAATGTATTTTCAATATATTTTGTTTTTTATGTCACGATACAATTAATTTGGAATGTCTAAATGAAGTAAAAATATTCTCCAGTATTCCTACGTTTATGTCTGTATAGTGAGGAATTTATTTATTTCTTTAAATTATTTTTCCTAACCGTCCTTGCAATTTAATAAGAAATTTATTTTAAAGTTTTTAATGGGCTTCTCGCGGTACAGACACAAATTAAGATATAATAGAAAACATTTTCGCTCAATTCAAACAACGAAATTTTTTTTTATTGTGAAATAAAAAACAACATACATGTCGTGGTAAAATAGTCGGGAAAATTGATATAACTCTAAGAAAATAACGAAAAGTCGCTTTTTATAGATTTAAAAAATATTTCTATGGCAATATTGCTATATAGGTATAAATTCACTTGCTCTGAACTTTTTTTCTGGTAACTTAGATCTCGGAAAAACAATGTTTGATCTCCAAATAAGAAAAATGTTGTAGTTTTTAGTGCTTTTGGATTATATCTACGATGTGGAGATAGAAGATTTTTAAAAATGAATCTTTACGGGACTGTTTTTGCCTACCAACAGAAAATTTTCATCTCTATTATAACCACCAATGAAGAACTTTATTTCTTTCGCTATGCCCTAATGGACACACTAGACTAGGAAAGCCAATATTTGTTTAGATTTCTAGAAAAACATATTCAGTCACTTAAAATTTCATTTGATTTCATTTAAAAACAAATTTTTTGAACTTTTACGATTCCAGTCCGATTTCACATTTTTTTCAGCAGATTCAGATGATAAATTGTTAAATTTTAAAAGCATTGAGTTCGAAATCTTGAAATGTTGATGATAAAAACTAGTAATTTTTAAACATCCAATTTTAAACTCGTTTCTTTTTCAAGGCCTACCATTTAAAATTGTTATATTTTGAAGGTTTGCATGTTTGCATCGAAGAGGAGATGTATTAATAAGAGTTTCGGCTGTTTTCACTCTCGAACTACAAAAATGTTTTTGTTTCGCTCATCACATTGTAAGCTTTTCCATTCCAATAATGAGTGAAGAGTTTTATTTTTCAGCAATTCCTCTGAC